>JADIIY010000097.1:0-39926 GCA_027604245.1 Boothiomyces sp. JEL0838 | reverse complement strand
CAATATTCCATAGGATGATCTATTTTGACTCGTCTTTACAAATTTCTGTGGCGTTAGTGGTGTAGTAGTTTTAATGTTGCAATTAAAACAAAAGTTGGTTAGAAAATGATGGTTGCGGTAGTATAAGTTTCATTACATGAATTGCAATCAAGCTGGCATGACTTTAACATTTTTTTACTGTACATTTTTAAATTTGTTCAACTTTGAAACCCCCAAATATCTTTTTTGAAGTACAAAGACAACCAGCTGAGCTAATGATACAAGCTAGGGTATTCAAATAACTAAATTTTTGAATTCAAGGCATAGTTTAGTTGGGCTATCCAACTTGATGTCACTTACCATCTTCATTAATACGATTTCTTTCCAATTATTTTTTGTGACTCCAATTAAACCCATAAACTACTTGCTTCAACGGCGTAGGTATAAGCGTCCCGTCGAAGAGACAAGTAGAACATTATCTATAAAAGATCAATATGATTGCGATGATATTTATTCTAATTTAAAGGGCCAAGACTGCTGCAGCCATCAAAGCAGCGACAGAGAATGCATTAGAGTAAGCTGAAGCTACAACTGGAGCACCATAGCTTGGTGCAGAAGTGGTTGGAACAGCGACTGGAATATCAGCGGTTGCAGTAACTTCATCACATGGAGTGGTAGTAACTTGTGGAATATCTTCTTCGCAAGGAGTGGTGGTTGGGGCAACCTTTGGAATATCGGTATTTTCTTCACAAGGGGTGGTGGTTGGGACAACTGGGATATTTTCATCGCACGGAGTAGTTGTTGGTGCTACTTTTGGAACATCAGTTGTTTCTACACATGGAGTTGTGGTTGCAACAACTGGGATGTCAGTGGTTTCAAGACACGGTGTAGTCGTAGCTACCACTGGAATGTCAACAGTAGTGGTCTTTTTAACACACTTCTTCTTTGGAGCTGGGGTAACAATGGTAGGAATATCTGTAGTTTCGGCACATGGAGTAGTAGTTGCGACAACTGGAATATCTGTAGTTTCAGCACATGGTGTGGTGGTTGGGACAACCTTTGGAATGTCGGTGGTTTCGGCACATGGAGTAGTAGTAGCTACAACTGGAATGTCGGTAGTTTCGGCACATGGAGTGGTAGTTGCGACAACTGGAATATCAACAGTAGTAGTCTTTTTTACACACTTTTTCTTTGGTACTGGGATATCACCACCATTTCCATACCCTTGTGGTTTAGTTAGTGGTAATTGAGCGTTTGGCTTTTGCTGGACAGGTTGTGGTCTAGGTTGAACTGGCTGCGGTTTGGATTGAACTGGTTGTGGTTTAGTTTGAGTTGGTTGTTGGGGTTTGCCAGGTTGTTGAGGAGCTTGTGGTTGGTTTGAAGAAGGTGGATTGGATGCTGGAGGGTTTGCTGCTGGTGGATTTGCTGCTGGAGGATTTGAAGCTGGTGGGTTTGCTGCTGGAGGATTTGAAGCTGGTGGGTTTGAAGCAGGTGGGTTAGATACTGGAGGATTTGGAGATGCAGTTGGAAGAATAATTGGAATGGTAGCTGGAGGTAATCCAGGATGGTCCCCTCCATTTTCAGGATGCTCACCTCCCTTTCCAGGAGCACCAGCAGGCAAACCAGATGCCTGTGGAAGAACAGCGCTTTGAGCGAGAGTAAAGGCAGAGAGAAGTAGAACCTTGAACATTTGTATTTCTATCGTTGAATTTTGGAGTCCATGTTCACCTATTTATGAGACCGCAACTTTCTCAATTTGGAAAGTGTAGTCAGGGCTCTACCGAGGAGTCTTTTGAAAACCAACATTAACCAAAGGGTTGTTACAGATAGTCCCACCGAGTTTAAGTTCTAGATAACCTACGTTCTTTTACAACTTATTTCTAGGTGATTAAACTGTAATTATTGGACTACCGTTTTTCTTTGCTCAGTTCAGGGGTCAGCGTAGACTCCGAATCACACTTTTTGAATGACAGAGGAAATAATCAATTATAGGTATTCGCTTTCAAAGACGAGTCAAGTAATTCTACTTGTACATTTGTAATTTCGTTTATTCATTCATTGGTGTAAAACCTTGTATTGATGTCTGTGCCAAAAGCTACTTATTGCAGCTATCCCCACTCCTCCATTCTCCCTAATTAAGGGTAAATCATCAATCCCTAGACCGCCCAATCCATACACTGGTATTTTGGATTTAGCCGCGAGTTCTTTAAACTTTTCAAATCCCAAGCAATTCGTTGAAGGACAAGTAGTGCTGAATTTCACTGGCGACAAAACTACAAAATCCAATTCCAACTCATTCGCTCTTTCCAAATCTACAGAGGAATGGCAGGAAGCAGCGACAACCATTCCTTCTGGTTTTTGAGAGATGTTGCTCAATACATTGTTCGTCAAGTGCACTCCTCCAAATGAATACTTGCGATATGTATCCAACAAGCCATCCAATTGTAATAAATCAGAAACATTAATCAGAATCCTTCTGCAATCTTTAGAATCTACTTTGCTACCAATTTTTTCTAAAAACTTGAGCAATTCATTTCCTAATGATTTCGCCCTGATCTGAATATAGCAATCAGTTTCATTTAAAATCTCTTCCAAATTTGTAATAAATTGATCCTGGTCTTGAGGTTCATCAGAAATCACATAAATCATGAAAAAAAATATATTAATTAATTGCTCTTGTAAGAAGGTGGTCTGTCGGGTGTATAAGCAGGAAGCGGTTCAGGCAACTCTGGATCAGGAATATTTGTCTTTCTAGCAGACACAATCAGCAACACTACAACAACAAGGTAAACAAAGAAAGCTAGCAAGATACACACGAGTACTGTCAAATCAGACATGATTAGGATTGTGAGATTAAGGTTTTATTGTGCATAAATTCATGCGGTTAAATCTCACGCCGATTGTTTAGCATCGGAATTAAATAATTAAAAATAATGGTGTTAATGGTCTTAAATGTACAATAATTGTGGCGCGGTAGAGTAACTGCTCAAATTAATAAATTAGAGCAGATTTCATTATCGAAAATAGTGAGAGCCAAACCATGTTTCGTCCATCTCTTTTTTTTTCATGACTGAAGAAGCTGTGGTAGAGGAAACCCAACCATTGTTGCCAGATACTAGACAAGAAAACAGAAACGAGTTTATTGGGTTAGTATTAACCGCCATTTCAGCCTTGATGTTTTCATTAATGTCTGTATTAGTGAAACTAGCTGGTAATTACTTTCCATCAATCCAAGTTGTGTTTATCCGGTCTGTAATTCAGTTAGTCTTGGGTGTATTGGGTTGCTTGTATTTAAAAGTTGAACCTTGGGGACCTTCAACAGTTAACAGATGGTTATTGGTTGGTAGAGGGTCAGCAGGAGCAATAGGGCTTGGTTGTTACTTTTTCACATTGATAAATATGCCTTTAGGAGATGGAACTACTATATTCTTTATGGCGCCAGCATTTACTAGTATAGCCGCTTATTTCGCATTAAAAGAACAGTTTATGGGGTTGGATGGAATATCCGTTATTTTCTGTCTGATTGGAGTTGCTTTGGTTTCCAGACCAGAGTTCATTTTCGGACACACAGATTCGCCGAACCATTATTACTATGATGTATGGATTCCTGCTTCTGCAGCATTGGCTGGTGCATTGATATCTTCAGTTGCTTATTGTCTAGTTAGAGTGGTAGGGAAACGAGTAAATTTTATGGTTCATGTTACTTATTTCGGAGCAATGTCTACCTTGCTATCCGGAGTAATATTGTATGGTTTCAATACTCCAGTTCCAGTTCAGAATTGGACTTGCGAACAAACAGGAATTTTAATTGGAGTTGGGTTGATGGCTTTTACTGCCCAATGTTTCTTGAACAAAGGGCTTCAACTGGCAAAAGCAGGGCCGGCAACTTTGATGCGAAACTTGGATATCGTTTTTGCCTTTATCTTTGGTGTGCTATTCTTTAACGAGCTTCCGCGTCTAACTAGTATCATTGGGGCAATTCTTATTGGCTGCACTACTGCCGCTGTTGCGCTGTATAAATATTATAGCAAGTAATTTAATATATTAGTCATCAGGTAGATACAAGTAGTTGTTTATGAATACTCCGCTACCACAAGTTTTGAGTTGGTCATTGTAGATCCAAAAGGAAATTTCATTGTTTTTCCACACAACGAATTTGTACTCTACTCGGCTTCCATCTTTCAGCGGATAGAGTGTCTTTTTGAAATGGTAATTATCCACTGATTCCATATCAAAGTGCCTCTGCCAGTCATCTAGGGACCAGCAAAGTGTAAGTTTACTCCCTGGTTCCAAAGGAAAATCGATCCAGAAATCAACTGGGGTATTTGGCCTTCCTGGTGGCATTTTCTTTGACGAAAAAGTTTGATCTCCAAAATGGCAGAAAAAGAAATATCCTTGTCGATAGAGGAAACCAACAAGCTCCGTATCTCATTGGGACTGAAACCACTGGAAGAAGACAAGAAGGAAGAGCGGGAAATCAAGAATCTCGAAAATTACAAAAAGAAGGAAGACAAGGAAAAGAGGGAAAAGGAAATTATTGAACGGATTCACGCAGAGAAAAAGTCGGTTAAATTTAAAGGAAAGACTTTGGGAGATACCAAAGATGTTGATGCGATTGATTGGATATCCAAAGTAGGTAGAAAGCAAAACAAGAAACCAAAGCAACAAAAACAAGAAAAGGAAGAGTATACTTCTGAAGATCTTTCAGGAATGAAAGTGGCGCATGATATGGACGATCTTGGGCACGAAACCGTTCTAGTATTGAAGGATACCAGTGTCTTGGATGAAGGGGATGAACTGGTAAATGTAAATATTACAGATATGGAACGAACCAGAAAGAACTTGGAAATTAAAAAAGGAAAAAAAAGTTACAATGTATATGAAGAATACGAAAACCAGTTGAATGGAATTAAAAGAAATATTTTATCAAATTACAACGAGGAAGAAGAAAATGCTGGATTTACGTTGATGCAAGGTAAGGAAATCAAATTATAAAGAGCAGAATTAACTCTAGGCGGTCAAGTGAATATTAAAGAAATGGAAAAAGCGAAATTGAAAGAGGAGCAGGAATTAATGGGAACTGTTTCCCTTGATTACGACAAAACAGTGGAAATAGCGGACTATTATACCAATGAAGAAATGCTTGCGTTTAGAAAGCCAAAGAAAAAGAAAAAGAAGAGCAGCAGAAAAGCTTTGGAAACTGAAGCCAATGATGAAGGTAAATGTTGCTAATTATTAGATGTGGTAATGGAACCTGTTGTGCATGAAAAATATTCAAACAGCAACAAAACCACTAATATTGAACAGGCAAATTTTGTTGATGATGATGAATTGCAATCTGCACTCTCAAAAGTAAGAGCCAGTGCAACCAAAAAGAGAAAATTTGATATCACTCTTGTACAGCCAGAATCTGATCATGAAGAAGAAACTGGAGGACTGATTATTAGCGAAGTATCGGAATTTGTAAACAATATAAGTACAGAGCCGATTATTGAAAAGAAACCAAAAATATCTGAACCAAAAGACGTTGAAATGGAGTTTGATGAACAGGAACTGAATCAAATCCAACAGGAAGAAGAAATGCCTCTACCAGAAGTCGAGAACCATGAAATCTTGGAAGACGAACCTATAGTCAACACTCTTGCTGGAACATTGGCACTATTAGCAAAGAAAGGCGATTTGGAAAAAGCAACTGATGAGCAAATCAAACGTAATCAGATTGAAAAAGAAAGACTTCAATGGTTACAGGAACAAAGGAAAAAAGATGCAATTAGAGAAAGGGAACTTCAAAAAGAAAAGGAAGAGGCAAGAAAAAGGAATTTAGCTTTAGGAGAAAAAGGCAAGAGGCAACATAGAGGTACCCTATTACTAATAAAAGATGATTATGACAAGGTGGAAAAAATGCGAGAGATGGAGAGACAAAGAGCACAAGAAACAATTGAAAAATTCAAAGATTACAAACCAAATGTCAACTTGATCTATCGTGACTCTGCAGGAAGAGACTTGAATCCCAAAGAAGCATTCAAAGAACTAGCCCATAAATTCCATGGTAAAAAGAGTGGCAAAAACAAGATGGAAAAGAAACTATCCCGCATGCAGGAAGAAATGCTACAAAAGAAAATGCTGAATGATTCGTTCACATTCCAATCGAATCCTGAACCAACCATATCTGAACCTGAACCACAGCCTGAGCCTATTTATGTACCTCAACAACCAATAGTAATTGAAAAACCAGAGCCGGTGAAATTCGAAATGGTTAAACCAGCAGAAAAGCCTGTCGAACCTGAACGTAAAAAGATTGCTTTTGGGCTTGGTGTTAAAAAGAAGGTTAATGTTGCATCATCGTTCATGAAAAACCAATAATATATTTCATTCATAGTATTGATATTTATTACCAATTTAGATTGTTTTCTATTATATGGTTGTAGCTGGCATAGCAGTGTTTGAAAGACTATCTGGAGCATTAGTGGTAGTTGGTTGCTTTGCTTCATAAGTTTCAGTGTGTGAAGGATTGTTTGCAAATCAGTGGTGTGTGGTCCGAATGTTGCAGTTGAAAAGTCAGTATCTTGTTCAGGCCACCACGACCGGAATGCTACTGGAGGATGGTCAGTTGGTCTGGAATGAGTTAACTTTCCGTACAGAAGTATTAAGCGGGAATTTGGAATTTTTGAGTTGTATGAATGGAAATGATGGTCCCTAGAGTATCACTTGGTTTTGGGAAGCAGTAGCAGCTGAAAATTGGGAGGTTACAATATGGGTACGAGACAATTGTATCTGGAAGAGAACTTCAGGATCGTGATATGAATTATTTCAGATGTTGAGCTAAATAAATTGGAACAGATAGCAAATTAGAGTATTCAAAATAAATAAGTCTGATGTGAATCATATCTTTATGAATAATTCCCAAATCGTCTTTACCATTTTATGATTTGTTTGGAAGGCTAACAGTATATCAAATTAGTTACGTGAGTGGTTTGAATCATAAGAGTTGATCCAATTAACAAAACTGGTTGGCGAGCGGAAGCGGACTCCGCCGATCTTACTAAATTTGCAAACATTAAAAAAGATAGTTTGGTGAATAAATAATATTATATTACAATTATTACTGAAGCAGCTGTACAATGGCTGTATGCCCATATTGTTTGGCCCACTTTAGAGCGTAGTTGTCTTTATCGTGTTTATCACATCGGCCATCCTCTAACAATAATTTCACAATTTCCAAATGACCTTTTTCGCTTGCCCATCGTATACAAGCATTTTGGTTTGCGGTTGGATCGCTCATTGGGAGTAAATACCTCACCAAGCTGGTGTAACCATTCAAACAAGCGAGTTGTAGACCTCTAGATTCTAGTATATTTGGCTTTACTCGACCATCCATTACAAGTAACCGAACAATATCATAATAATCATTTTCACAAGCAACCTTCAATGCAAAGTTATCCTGCGCAGTTGGATTACATCGTCCATCTTGTAATAATATATCAACAATGTCGGTATGGCCATATTTACATGCTTGTAGTAGTGCAAATGAATCATCCTGTGATGGATCGACCCTGGTATCCTGCAATAAATATTTTACAACTCTAAAATGCCCGTTTTTACTTGCATATCGTATCCCAGAATTCTGACAGACTGATGGATCACACCCGTGTTTAATTAGCAACTTGGCTGTCTGTAAATGTCCATTGATCAGTGCTCTGCGTATACAAAAATTATTTCGAAGTGTCAAATCTATTTCTTGCCGTAGAATCATTTGTTTTACTATATCAGCGTATCCATTCTCACAACAATGCTGAAATATTTCATTACGGTTACTGGTCTTGAATCCTTGGAGTCTTGGATCCTTCTCTAGCGTAAAATAAAAAGTCATTGTGGGTTGGGAATTTTCTGGGTTTTTATATGTGATGGAGGATGATTCATCCGCCCCTGTGACACAAAAGTGTGGCACGTTCTAATCTCTGTAACCGGAACTCCCAGTATAAATTACATCCGACAAGGTACAGCCATAATGGCTATGCAATTCTTTTTGAGTTGAAAACCATGAAATAATACTAGTTTACAAAACTATATCCGTGCGGCGCTTCCATAAATCTCGCTTCATTCGGAAAAACATTGTCGTTCAAAGGAGTTTGGCGTAAATCCAGCCAATCAGAATAGAGCTCAAATTAAATGGAAAAAAGGAAATGGGTCAAAAATAATTAAAAGAGGGGTATCGCAGCGCCATAATACCATGTGGGTCACAGCTTATCGCCATAACCACATTAATCAAAGAAATAAGGATTCAAGCCCAATCACTGCAGTTTCAACACAATAGTCTGAGAGTATAGACGGGCTATGAACTTGTAATCAAGTGCTTGGAAGCCACAAGTTGAACTCTTCTCTCAAAGCTTTGAAATCTGATTTCACTATGAACACAAATGAAAGTGTGGGGGTAAACAATGAAAGTGTGGGGTAAACAATGGAATGCGTTTCTACACTTGTTCAAGTGTGCTAAGTTAACAATACACAAATGATCGTTCATATGGCAGTTCCGTCTCCTCACTCAGTACCTACAGCAATGATCTCGTTCAACTATGACGATTCCAAATGAAACTATCATCAATGAACACAAATGTTGAATTAGTATTTCCTAACCATCACTCTCAGTTAGAAAAAAGCACATTGGACTCGGTGTAGCTATCGTCTCAAAAACACAGATTGCACTGGCTTTCTCGTAAGATTGCATATAAAGTAAGCGTTCATTCCCAGCCGCAGCTATTACACCTAAATTTCTCAACACTCCAGTTTTTCTCAAAAACGGTAAGAGTCCAAGCCAACTATTAAAAAGGTAAACAAACCATAAACATGACAAACTTAATAGTTTATTGCCTTAATGATGGCATCATAACATCTAATTGCACTTGGAACGTAGAACTTTTCAAAAACGAGAGGGAAGGGTACATCCCATCCACAAACTCTTTGAATTGGCGCTTCAAGTCTCAAGAAGCACTTGTCTTGAACTGTAGAAGCAATTTCTCCTGCAAAACCTCCAGTTTGAGGTGCTTCATGGGCAACGACTAGTCTTCCAGTTTTGTTTACACTCTAGTGTTAATTTAGTATACCTTGACTACAGTTTCAACATCCCATGGATATATGGTACGAAGATCGATTAATTCAACGGATAAGCCAGGATTAGTCTTCTTTGCCATATTGATGGCTTGTTCAATAACATACAATTGAGATCCCCACCCTACAACGGTTACATCTTTTCCTTCTTGCAAGATTTCTGCTTTTCCAAGCGGTAATTCAAAATCTTCCACAGGAACTTGTTCCACTACTATTAATTTAAACTAACCTGCGGCACGGTACAAGATTTTTGGTTCTATGAAAATAACAGGGTTCTTGTCTCTAATGGACGCAAGTAAAAGTCCTTTAGTCTGAATTGGAGAGCGAGGAATAACTACTTTTAAACCCGGAGTATGTGCAAAGTAAGCTTCTGGTGATTGAGAGTGATAATGTCCACCATGTCCAACTGCCATACCAGGCATTCTTATTGTCAACCCACCTACATCAAATTCATTTCCTGATCTGTAACGGTATTTGGCAGCTTCGTTAACAATTTGATCGAAAGCAGGAAATACATAATCGGCAAACTGAATTTCAGCGATTGCTGTGTGGCCAACTGCCGCCATTCCAATACCAAATCCTGCAATACCTTGTTCAACCAACGGAGTATTGAATACTCTTCGCTTGCCTGTATTAGTTACATTTACCAAACTTTTCAGCTAATCCCATGGTAGCTCTAAATACACCTCCAAACGCTACATCTTCTCCAAAGACAACAGCTTTTTCATCAGTTTCAAGCGCTGTAGCTAGAGCTTCATTAACAGATTGAAATAAATTAAGTTTTTTAGTTTCGGCTATGTTAGAAACAGTTACAATTCTTGATTTTCGCAAGTTCAGGATTGTTTAACGCAGCTTCCCTGGTGGATCTGATGAATGCAGAATCAGCTACACCGGCCATGAATCCTTCTGGAGGTGGAGGAGTTCCTTTCTGATAGAATCTCTTGAACTGTCGAACAAACATTTTGCGATTTGGTTTTGGCAGTTTTTTTGTGGGGAGAGTGTGACCTTCCAAAAGCGGTTGAGTTAATGAAATTACATCACGAGGATTGCATCAGAAATGGGCTATAAATAGTTGAACTCGCTTACAATATCAGAGCATTGGCATGAAGATTATCAGGCAGAAAGCCCTTGGAAGAGCTAATATCATCCAGGTAGAGCAATTAAACCATCAAGTTTGGTGTACACTTTAAAGGCGTACAAATGTTACATAATAAATTGGTTATAGCCCTTTGAGATCACTTGTAATGAAATGCAAAGACAGGCATTGCATTGGCTTTCCAGTTCCATTTCAGCTTCCTATTTTTCCAGCCATCACCAGTATATATCGATTACTACAAGATTGAAGGAGTTGAAGACTTTAGTTAACCGTATAGTCAGCAAACACCTATTCACTCATTAAGGTAGGAATGCTGGGAATTGCATTCCCTAAATATTCAGTCAAGTCGTATTTGCACCAAATAAATCAAATATCAGGAATCAATCCCTTTATTAAAGCAAGAAGATGGCAGTGATCAAGACAACTGCCATAGAAGTCAATGAGTATCCAGCCTTCTTGAAAGCACTGCTGGCAATTGCAGCGTTGAGAGCTTGGTTTTCGTCAACGTTAACGAGTGGGTCCCAGTAAACTGATTGGTTAAAGTATGGGAAGGTTTGAACTAGAGCCATCTTGGAGCAAACATTGTCCAGCATTTCATCTCTGCTAGAGATATCACCAGTACCCCATGCGAATTTTGATGGAATTGGCATGATACCATTGACAATCATGTTGGCTGGTTGTCCGTCAACAGTAAGATTTCTGATCCATTGCAACTTGGCGGCATTGTTTGCATCAGCAATGGTGTCGTTGGAGAATGTTGCGTTTGCAGTTGAGGTGAACACTCTGCTAACCAATTGCCAAGAAGAGGAGGTGGCTGGAGCCAGGGTATAGTTCATTTGACCGATAATGTCAAAGTCGTATTTCAAACCGGTTGGACTGATGGTAAATCCACTGGCGGCATTGTAACTGTTGGATGGAATTTCCACAGTCAAATTGACTTTTGGATTGGTTTGATTGCTTGGTGAACCAATAGAGTTCAAATAAAGCGTTGGAATGCTGTTGGAGTTGTTGGCCCAAGTAATTGAGATGTCGCTCCAGTTCCAGTTTCTGAACAAGTATTGGGTACCAGTAGTGTTCCAGAAAGTGTTTGAAGTAGGATTGGTTTCAAAGAGACCCATCATTCTGGTTGCAAATGCAACTGGTGGAGCCTTGGTATCATTGAGGGCACTGCTAGCACGGTGCCATTCCAATCCCAATCGAGGTTCGTTTTTGACGTTGAATCGAAGTGCAGTGGTTGCATTGGTACTTGGATTGAAGGAAAAGACAATAACCTTTTTGTCTTCAACTTTTACCCTAAGAGCCCTTCCATTTGTTCCATTGTAGACAGTGAATCCTTCGTTCAAGTCTTCACCATCAGCTTCTGGAATTTCAAAGTTGCGATAACCTACGGAGCTGAAGGAGTTGTCCAAATCAGTAGATTCGGTATCGTTTCTTGGGTAGTCTGTTCCATTGGTATCTTGAGCAGCAGCAGCTACTAGCAATGCAGCAAGTGTTAGGAATTTCATTCTATCTGTTTTTTTGCTCAAGTCTCTTTGCTTTTATACATTTTCCGCAATATTGTTCTCCAACAAAGCCTTTTTTCCATTGTTCCCATAAGTGATATTTTTGGGATAAGGCACCTAAAACTTTTTATATGCAAAAGCCTCAATATCATAGGATCTTGGAGTAACTATGACCAAGAAATCAGGGCGTCTTGGGTCCTAGGGGAGTGTGCGAATTTTTTCAACATTATGGCTGTTTAGCTGAATGGTGGTGGAATTCCCCCGCCACCAAAAACCCAGTCACCGAAATCTTGCTGAAAAGTGCAATTAGCAATATTTGACAACTTTTGAAGGAGTGGAACTTGAAATTAAAGCGGACAGGTATCGGTAAACTACCTAAATTTATCGTTTGTTGATAGTGTGCGTGATTTCAGCCAAAAACCATTTCTTTTGTGAATCGCTATTTCTGATAATTGACTATTTATAATCAGTTACTAATGGTGAGAGAACGTGCTGGTATCAAAATGAATTCAAGGTGGTATGTACTGAATGATTTGTATAATTGGGGACAGAAGAGCTCATACTCTCAGTATTAGCCCTATTTGAGTTTAGTGAAACTAATAGATCAGCCAGGAAAATGTTGTTGCTTTAATCCAGAACGGATAATTTCACAAGTAGCTTGCATTTGATTCAATCCCTATTATAAATAAAGACCAAATTGTACCGTGTATTGGAATATGTAGAAAATCTTGAAATAGTATTTTTGAACAATAGAACATGCAAATGATATTTGACTTGAATCGAACCAATTTAGTAATGCAATAAACATCTGACCAACTCAATGAGAATTCGGACTTGCTTGAGAACAAGCATTTATTGCATTCAACGAATCTATTACTATTTAGTAGGATCAAATACATAATCTTTCAGCCAACTAGTAATCTACTTGGTTGCAGAAAACGCTGCCTTTCTTACTGTTATTTCTTCCCAAGGACAGCCATTTTCATCCAGCCATTTCATATTCTCTAGTTTCCCACATTTATTTGCACGGCTAAATGTATGATAATCCCATGGACAACCATTCTCTTTAAGCAATTTCAAAATTTCCAAGTTTCCACTCCCTGCTGCGTTGCAAAATGTTTCTTCGTCCCAGCGATATCCGTTCTCCTTTAACCACTTTACATTTTCCAGGTTTCCATGTTTTGCTGCCTCCTGCGTCGAAAAAAACTCTGTTTTCCTCTTTATATACTCACTTTGTAGCTCACGTGTATTTTGCAGTGTATTGTTATCGCATAGTAGCCAAACTCTGTCCCGAATTTCCCTGGGCAGTATTTTTTGCATGAAAGAATTAGTCCATATCCATGGATGCAAACATCACGTGTAAAAAGTCCCAGCTTAAGTTCACAATAACGATCTTGACTGGGTTGCTTGTTTCCACTATAGCTGTGGTAATTTCAACTGACATTATCTCGGCCAGCTGTCGTTGATGAAAGAGCTTGTCCAACTACGCTGGGTTGGCGTCAGGTAGACTAATACGATTTCAAAGTCAAATGTGATCATCAAGCACTGTTGTTGTCCTGTAAACTTGTGGCTATTTCAGAAACCACATGTAAATAAGTTGGCTGAATCTTATGAATCTGAGCTTGCCGTGATGCTCTGCCGGCAATGTCGGCGCATTTTCATTTCGTGTCTTTCAAAAATTACGTCAATCGACAACTCGCGCATCATTACCAGAGAACCACTGTGCTAACTCAGCTAGTGGGTTGTTGAGAATACTAGTCCACGACATAAGTTGGTTAATTGCGCGGCTTGCGGATCACACGGGATACAGCTGATAGGTAGTGATTAGAGATCAGCTGCAAAGAGTGCAATATCTGACACAGCGGCCTACATTGCAAACGCTCTCTGGCTTGTTTGGCGAGGTCGAGGGGTAAACGACACCTTTGAACTACTTTCCGTGTAAGTTTAAATCTAGGGATCCACTCCAATACTCTCATCTAGTCGTTCAAACAGCTCCAATATCTGTGCTATCCTAATCCTGCATTTCGACTGCTAGCCTGACAGATTCTTCACCCCAAATTATCACTTCACCACGTCCTCGCAGTTTGATGTGCGTGTTCAATCACCATAAAGAGGTTGCACTGTTCCACATTCAATTTGCTGTTTAGGAAAGAACCCCAAGCGGAGAATATAATAAATAGGGATTTATTAAGTAACTACAAGTGGGAGACTTTGGCCATCGCTTGGCCCATCATTCCTTGTTTGACAGAAGCGTGGACTTGAGCCTGGAAAGCAGAGGTGTGTTGCTTGGATTGGGTTTTTACAGATTGCATTTTGATAGACGACTCCCAATGCAGTCCTATTTATACGCTTTCTTTCACAGCCATCCACCGACCTTCATTATTCTGGCTATGCTGTTTGTTTCCAGCTTTTTCTTCGGCACAACTTCGGTTGAACATTTGTACTCTTTGGCTGTGGTTGGTCGCAGATGGCTAGAGAAGAGAGCAATAAGAGGCAAACACCAATCTAAATGCAGGCAAACACCAATCTAAATGCAGACAAACACCAATCTAAATGCAGACAAACACCAATCTAAATGCAGACAAACACCAATCTAAATGCAGAGAAGAGGCAAAAGCTTGTTCAGTTCTTGTCGTTTCTGATGGCGAGTTGCAAGTGTCTCGGGATGATAGAGACTTTTGTTGTCCCTGGCTGCGTTTCCAGCCAGCTCGAGAATTTCAGCAGCCAGGTACTCCAACACTGCTGCGAGACACCCACTCTTTGCACATAGTTTCCCTTTCTCAGCAGGCTGTGGACTATACGACCGGGAACTGCAGCCAGCTCTGGATGATTGGATCTCGCAGCGTTCTTGACTTGTCGCCTCCAGGCTTTCCTTTTCCTCCCGCCGTGTGATTATCTACTCTCCCATTTATACTTTGTACCCAGGCCACATTTCGATTTTCGCCAATCATCAATTTCCAGTGGCACAGCAGCAACTTATATAACACTTGCAAACTTGGTATGCCCTCAATGCCACCAAAGGAAGCCGCCGCGACAGAGAAGCCAGCTGGAAAAGCACCAGCGAAGACTGCCGAAAGCAAACCAAACCGTCTGCGAGTCTAGAAAAAAGACCGGGAAGGAGACTTTCAACACTTGTATAAGGTCTTGAAGCAAGTGCACCCAGACACTGGTGTTTCCAGCAAAGCCATGTCGATCATGAACTCTTTTGTCGCTGATATTTTCGAAAGAGTTGCTGAGGAAGCTTCCAAGCCAGCTACTTACAAGAGATCCACCATCTCTTCCGAGAAATCCAAACCGCTGCTCGTTGATTCTTCCTGTGGAATTGGCCAAACACTCTGTATCTGAAGGGACCAAGCAGTCACCAAATGCCAGTCCTCCTAACTGTGTTCGTCAACATAATATTATAATTTCAACAAGAGAGAACTTTGGAAGTATTGGTGATTTATTCATTCTTGTCTTTTCCAAACACTTTTTCAAATACTTTGCTCCTTTGCTTGATCATATGTTGGTACATGAACCAGAAACCTGGAGCATACATACCGGCGATAAAAGTGAAAACGAATCCGTAAAATGCCTGTGTTTGTTGGGCAAATGGAATTGCGTATTGGATCAACATAAATTCACTTCCTGCTCCTAACGGGTACAAGACGAAAAAGAATGTATATCTAATATAAGTAGAGAAAAGCGGAGCTTTTCCATAAATCAAATTCAATGCATAGTATCCATATCGTACAATTTCTGTAATCGACCAAGCAATGACCATGGATGAAACAAAGTAAGATTGTCTTACTTCAGGATAATCATATTTTGCCAAAATGAACCAAACTAGCAATAATCTTGAAGAAACTTGAATGACGGTTGGGGTTGGATCTGCTCTTACTAAACCAATGGTTGAATGAAATACCTGAGTTAAGATTGCTTACTTCAAATAAGGCGCATGTTTGAACAATGTTCAGCAGAGTAGAAACTTTTCCGTAGACGGATTGATACCCCGCAGTTTGAAGTTCTTGCACCACTAGCACAAGGACAGCAAACCATCCGATACAAGAGGCGAGGTTGTAAGCAATGAGATAATTCTTTTGTAGAGCAGTTTGCTTTCTGACTTCCTTCTTTGCTTCTTGAGCAGCAGGCTCCTTGGCTTTTGCTGGTGATTTTTTAGGAGGCATGGTTTTACAGAGGTAAAAATTGCTTTTCACAGAATGATCAAAATTGCTCAGAGACCCAACATACATCCCGCAAAACTATTTTGAATTTATTAAGCCTGGTCCATTAACCAGTACGCATGGCCCATCATAAATCACATTCAATCCGGATTTCTTGGCAAGTTCAATTCCTTCGCAGTTTTCAGAACCTGGCTGTAGCCACACATTCTTTATTCCAAGTTCTGCAGCAGTTTTTAGAACAGAGAGAGTAACAGGCGGTGGTGTAATTACAGAAACTGAGGTGTGTTTTGGGTCTGGCAAGTCTTTCAATTCCTTAATAACTTTGATTCCTTCAATTGAATCCGCTTTAGGATTGACCGGATATATCGGGTTGGTCGTATTTTGTTTATAAAACTTTAACACTTTGTTTCCGAATTTCGATGGATCAGCAGAAGCTCCCACTACAGTCAAGTCGGGATACCTACAGCGTATGCTTGCGCTTGTTTGAAAAATTCAATTTGGTTCATCTTGCTACCCTTGGAAAAGAAGGAAAATAATCTTTGCATCAGTCAGGCTAAAGTCGAAATAACGCGAAAAATTGTTTGAATGTCAACAACAAAAGAGCTGCGCTATGCAGCAAGATTATTGATAAATGATACAGTAATATATATTAACATCAAGACAGTCACAAAATCATTTTATTACCTAGAAAAATGGAAGATTCTGCTAGATGGATTACAAGATATGGAACCAACGATTAGGTATCAGGCCCTACTAAATATCCGCCAACTGGGGACAAGCGTAGGGAACAAGCTGCATGATTTGGATTTGCAGGTTAAATTTGTTGAAATACTGACAAGTTTAACTGCAAGTGAGGAGGTACCTTGTGTTGACATTAGACTAGTATGGGCAGGAGTGTTGCCGCAACATGCCTAGGTAAGTCTATTATAATGAAGCGTTCTTTATCTATTCATTTTGGCAAGGACCTAGGTTCCCAGAGTATCTGGTTAGAAATGCCTTCATCACAACAATGAAGGAACTGTTGAATAACTTTCCAGCAAACACCAATGCATTCAAAGATCTCACTCTCTTTGACATTAGGACAAATATCAGCAAAGCAAAATTCAACTCTAGAATCCAACTTATCCATGCAATAGGATACTACATGTCGATGCCGGAATGTTTAGATACCAGATTTCAAACTTATATTGATGAATTATTTAAAGCAATTTTATCTTCAAATTCCCATCCGCTTTTACTCAGTGCAGTATTTAATGTGATTACGTACCATATTCCAAAGACAAATAGAAATAGATTGAGAGTAGAAGTTCATTATAGAGCGCTGATAAACAAAATTATTGTTCAGCACAAAGAGAATATAGCAACTTCAGATTCGCACAAACATGCCACAGTAGTTTTTCTGAATGCTCTACACAAGTTGGTTTCAACTTGGTATGTAAGACCATCGGACTCAACAATCATGTTTTCAAACAAGAATGTGGAATTTCCTGTTAGTTTGGCGGGATATGCAAGCAGGAGAAAAACCTTTCTTTACAATTTATCACAATCTAGTGATACATTCGAAGCGTTGACAGATGATGAAAGAAAAGAAAAGATTCAGTTGGCAAATTTGATGCCATACAAATCTCTCCATCCATTCGAGTACAAAATACCACTTTTTGAACCATACAGCAGGCAAAGTAAAATTATCTAATATAGTTCCACAGGAATATGTGGCAGAGCTGGACCCCGAATCTATACCAACTGAGAGTGTTGCTGTTCCACTCAATGAAACGTTAACTTTTAGACTAAAAAATTCAACAATTGAATTCCAAGCAAATCCACAAACCCACAAGCTGTTTCTTGAAAACACTTCACACCAAGATATGCCATTTGTGATTCAAGTATATCCTTCAGAGTATTTTACTGCGATGCCGGCATTTGGCATAATTGAAAAGCAAAATTCGTTACCTATTTTACTGAGTATCAAACCTCAGTATCCAGGGAAAACGCAAATCAAAGGATACATGTATGTAAGATCTGTGGAAGGATTTCCTTTGGAAAGGTGAATTTTGCTAATATAGATACAGTTTAAGTGGATACAATCTTCCAGCCATTCAAACACCAGAAGAGTTGAATTTTGGAGTGTGTGGCATCAATGAATCTCGAACAGCTGTGCTAATGCTCACAAACCTATTGCCTATAGATTGTTCTGCAGTCATGGTCATGAAGCCTTCCAAATACTCTTCCTTTTTTCAAATACCACAATCACAGGCAGTCATCCCAGCCAGAGACTCTAAATGCATTGTAATTAAAGGAGAGTTTCCTGTTGAAAGAACTTACAACGAAACATTAATTATATGTGGCTTTGGAGGACAGCTAATTAGAGTGAAGCTTAGGGTAGCTGTTGGACCTCAACTTGTAATTCTGGAAGATAAATTGAATTTCGGAACGACCGATATTTTCTTTAGTGGGATTTCAAAAAAAATCAACATCATTAACAGAAGTGAGGATGCCAAGCTGCTGGTAATGGCTAAAGCTACGACGAATGAAATTGAATTTAATAATGGAAATCAATTAGTTTTGAAACCCGGGGAAGAAGTTGCAGCTCCAGTTAAATTCTTGTCAAATATTAGCGGATATAGACAAGAAAAATTAACTTTGGCGTGTCCCACAATTCCACCCAAAACAATCTCTATTACAGCTTTCTCAGGCCCGCTGATTAAAGTCCCTGTGCTTGAAGATATTTATTTCCCGTCTATTTTAGTTGGCCAGAGCAGTTTTGTTAGAATACCAATAGTAAATATGTCGAGTGAAGCAGTAATTCTCACCATGTCTGTTCCAAACGGAAGTCCAATCAAGTTTGTAACGATGCCAGTAGACTATTCCACTCGTCGAACAGGAGCAGGTGAATACGCAACAAAGACGTTCACCCTCGGAGATCAATTTGGTGTCAAACTTGGTATTTCTGCATTTTCTTCAACCGTAATCGAGATTTCGTTTGTTGGAGTAAAAGGAGGTTTCTTTCAAGTACCGCTGATCACACAGCTGCTTAAACCTTACAAAGCGGATATTAGTGCACATCGCTTACTCGTGTCTGTGTTGAATGAAGACAGCCTGACTACAGCCCTCAATTCAACCAAAGTGCTTAAAGATTTTAATTCAAAACCGTTCATGCAACCAATTACAGATCCAGAAGAGTTCAAGCAAGTAGAGTCCCCGCCATCCAAACAAAAAAAGTCTGAAATGTTCCATCTTGAGCCAAGTGTTTTGACTGTTTTCGGATTAAATGCTTTGGCAAGAAATAATGATAGTTTGGAAATGGTTTACTTGGTAAATCTTACAAACGAAACTCAAAGATATCGATTAATATTGTCATACAATTTCAAAACCACTATTCCGCTTGAGGGAGATATTCCAGGATCTGCAAGCTTAGAGATTCCTATCCAATTTGACCCTCAAACATGCGCTAATCCAGAGTCGGTTACTTTTACAGCTTTTGGAAGCATAACAGTACTAGATTCCAACTTTAATGATCCAGGTATGATATCTGGCCAGCTTTTTGGATGTGTTGGAGACCTTGTTTCGGTGGATGTACGGGATTTCGCAAATAGAATTGAATTACCAGATGTTCACCCAATGGAGGAAACACATAAGCGGTTGATATTCAGAAACAAGACTAATATACCAATAGTGTGGGAGTCAAAGTTTGATCCAGTAGAGGATAAATCAGCATTACAGCAATCAAGTGGGGATAATTCGTGGAACCCATTTACAACTTCTGTCAAATCACTTACTCTTAAACCGTATGAGCTTGCTTTTTTGGATGTTTCATTTAAATCCAGTGTCTTTGGAGAATTTTCAGCAAAGCTTGTAATGTCTTACCAAGACCCATATCATAACCCAAACAGTCAAAAGTTGCGAGGTGGGAGATTGAAAATATTGCCTCCGATTAAATTTAGCTGTAATGTTGGATCCCAAGATTTTTCTGTACAACCAGAATTTGTACACTTTGGGTATTTGCCAGTTGGGGAGGCAAGTGCCTGTATTACTCAACTGGTAAACTCCAAATCTATATCGGCATCAGTGGCAACGGTTACGCCAAATGGAGGTTCAACAAATCCAGTTATTTGCAAAGTTGCGGGAAAAGCAAAGCAGCAAATTGAACTGAGTTATATACCTGTAGTTCATGGTTATTTTCAACAACAGGTTATGTATTTCACAAGCAGCTCATGTGTTTCTATTCCATTTTTTGGATACAGTGGTAATTTAGGTGTAACTACCAATCAATGTGCTCTATTCGTAAATTACGAATCAGAAAAGGGTCCAATCCCTGAAGAAACCATTATAAATGTGGGAAACTTGCCGGCTGGAGCTGAATTGCATAAATCTATCAGTATTTTGAACACTGGAACTACCACTATAAAGTTGGTCAAGGTTAGCAATGGAAACCCGGATATGTGCTCACTTGAACCATCTTACGACTGCTATGTAGGGTCAGATCAAGACGCTACCGAAATTTCATTCAATAAGGAGTATATTGACCGAAACGAGGTGGACCTTGATAATTTGAACTATGGATCGGACAATCAAACACCTACAGGCAAGATAATGAGAAATAATCGTGCATCAGTATCATATTCGAAAAGGGCAATCAGTTCTACTGCTAAAAACAGACAAACATTTGCATTATTTGGAGTCTCTCCAGGTACTATCATCAAAAATCCAAACAATTTAGTCAAAATGATTGGTTCGGCTCCAGTTGAATCTGTGCTTCCAACAAACATATTTCCACTATCCGATTTTAAATTCAGCTTTGGACTAACTCCCGAAATCCATGTAACTTTTTTTCATTATAGGGACCATTTTCTATTCCAATTAGTGTGGGGATTCAAGGGTATAGAAAGGAGGTATCTATGCATACATTTTGGGTTCAGGGTCAAGTCCAGAAACCCTTATTACTGAGCGCAAAAAGGTTTGATTTTGGAATTTGCCCCATTAATCAAGCTCAAACTGCCATGATTAAATTCACAAATGAAGAGTCCACACCAGTCAATTGGAGTATCGAGTATGTTGGATCGAGGCTGTTTCCTACTGAAAAATTTACTGATGTACTAAGGCCAAGCAGTGAAATCCGCTGTCCTGTTAAGCTTTTCCCCACCAATGGAACACTCCAAGGAGGATGTACCCAATCTGTGGAGATTCAAATGACACCAAAAGCGGATCATGCAAAATTATTATCACTCCTTACATTAGCAACCGGAGAGTATCATAAGCAAGAAATTATATTGGAAGTAATCGGTGCATCCAGCAAACTTGTAGCTCACCCACTCTCTCTTGATTTTGGAGTTCTCCGTGTGGGAACACAGAAAACACAAACCATTCGCATTTCAAATGTGGGAATATTACAATGCCAATACCATTTAGAATGTTCCAACAATGACTTTATAGGCGACCCAGAACAAGAGGTAGTAAACGGTCAGGATGAAATAGAAATTACTATTACCTACAGACCGAAAAAACATGGTAAATCCAGAGCAAAGTTGTACATTCACTCAATAGGAGAGAGACAGGTAGCACCTATTATAGTATCAATGCTTGGAATTGCAAGTTATCCTAAACTAGTAGTTCTAACAAAGGTAGTTGACTTTGGCACAGCACTTTTTAGAAGTAGAAATACCAGAACCATCGAAGTCCAAAACAAAGGAGCGGCAGAGGCGCATATAGTGTATACCTGTTCCCACCCTGATATCTATATCGAATCATCGGAAGACGACGCACTTTATGTTGGCCCCAATCAAACAAAGGAAATAACGGTTGTTTACAAACCTTTGGTAGTCGAAAGACTTAATGCAAAAATTTATATCAATTCCAGTGACAGCAGGGGTGAAACTTACATGGTTGCACTACGGGGTAATGTTGGCATCCCTCAATTAAACATTTACCCTCCAGATGCTTTGGAGCATTTGAACTTTGGAGTGATGGGATTGAACAAAAAGCAGTCAAAGCAGTTCAAGCTCGTTAACGAGGGTACTATATTCTTGAATTATTCAATCAAATTGGAAGAGATTTCAGTCGTGACAATTGACAAGTCACTTGGGTTCAAAAGAAATATTTCAAACGTTCCGTCACCTATTTATATTGAACCACCTGAAGGAAGTCTGGGAGTTGGCGAATCCCAAGTCATCACTGTATTTTTTGAGCCAACAATGCTCGTGGAGTACACTTACGAAATGACTTTGAAATATGAGTATCAAGACTTTACTGCCTACATTTCTGGTGTTGGTGGGAAATCACAAGCAAAAATCTATGGACCTTTTACAGATTTCGATTTTGGATTGTGTAGATTGAATAGGCTGTACGAAAAGACCATCACGATATTTAACTACGGGAACTTGGGATTCCAATTTCATGTTCGACCAGAACCGTTGGACGGGAAATGGGAAGTATATACCCAAGAACCAGGATTTACTGACGAATACCACCCAAGCTCTTCCAATTTGTCTAGTGAGTGGAAAGAGACCCTTCAAAGTGATGGCATAATTATCGTTCCACCAGATGGTTTTTGTGGTCCCCAAGAAAAAGCTACGTTCAAAATTCAATTCAAACCAACTCAAGCAAAAGAAATACGAAAGCTCTTTAGATTCTACCAACAAGAGCGTTACCAAGAATTTAATGTGTTTGGGCTTGCTGCTTCCCCCTCACTACATGTTTTGGACAGGCAATCTGGTCAGATGGTCAAGGCAGGTGTGACTCCTGATATTAACATTGGAGTACATCCGGTTAAATGCACGTACAAATATATGTTGGATCTTGTGAATGATGGCCCTTTTGGAATAGATTACCTACTGCAGCCAATGGGGTCTGTGGAGTATGAAATTTACCCTTTAAGAGGATTTATCGAAGCACACCAAACTACTCCTATTAGCATCATCTTTCAACCGACATCGGAAAGTAAGTTTCATTCAATTTTGAAGGTTATTTGGGAGGACGAACCCATAGTAGCAAATATTTTTGGTGACGGGGGAATAGGTCGACTTGATGTGACATTTTTGGAGGAAAAGGATATTTTATTAAAGAGTTTAGATTTTGGGATGGCTCCATTCAATTCTCCTTGTAAGAAACGTTTCTATTTGATGAACAACGGTATGGTCGGCGTCACCACATACATTATGGTCGAAAATGAAGATTATGCAATATCTCAGTTAGGGGAAATCATTAGTTCACAAGAAATGGACAGATCGAAAGCAATGGGAAAAGATATTTTTTCTACTTGGTCCAATAATCTTAAAGTTTTCTTGCCTGCTGGAATGGCTATTCAAATTGGGGCGAGATTTTTACCTCGCAGCTCGATTACTTCTGTTGGAGACATAACTATCAGATCGGACAGTGGGAACTTTACTATCCCATTAAAAGGAAAAGGCGGTACAATTTCACTCTCTCACCGTGGCGATCTCGATTTTGGTGACATTTCGTGTAACTACACATATACTAGGAAGATTACGATTATAAATGGAGGATCTATTGCTTCAAACCTCTCCCTCGCTTGGCTAGTTGTGGGGTATGCCAGTGACCAACCAGAATCACACATTTCTCTTGGTGAAAACTACTCATTTTTGGACCCAAGGTCTCAATGGGCTAGACAACAATTTTTCGCAGAGAAGGAAATATCAGACCCAAAGCAAACAGAACGCAGACTCGGTGCGAAAGAATATTGGCGTTTGATCGTTCTAATGGTTCGGAAATCAGAAGTAAAGGAAACAGTTATTCCATCCAACATTGATGGTCCCAGCCACACTATAAATCTAGCCAAAAGAACCATAAATACCACTAATAGTTCGCATTTCAAAAGAAAGCAGATGTTTTACCACTTGATATCCTCAGCAGTACTTTCCAGTCAATCATCATCGCAAGTTAAGCCTTTCATCAAAATAACTCCTGCATCAACTTTCTTGCCAAGTTATGGAGAAGTTACTTTTACTGTAGATCTAAATTTATCTTCTGAAGATACATTCTTGGCGACATTGATTGTGAAATCCGATATCATCAACACTTCAAAATACGAAATTGCGTTGACTGCGACTCCAAAAATGGTATCCATCTTCTGTAATGATACACGTATGTTAAACTTTTATAGACAGCCCCTTGGAGAAACAGAAGTTATGACAAGAAAGTTTACCAACGTAGGTCATAAGGATGTACCTTATAAATTCATCAACCCAAGCAGTAGCTTGACTATTGCGCCGTCAAAAGGTGTTTTAAAAATTGGCCAAACCATTGAGGTTTCATTTTCGTTCAAGCCAACAGATGAATCTACACATCAAGGAGACGTTATATTTGAACCAACGTATTCCCACCCCATCAGGCTTAAAATGTATGGTGGAGGTGGGTATGCGGTAGCATCTTTGGGACGATACAGACGCTTTGACTTTGGACACTGTATGATTGGGAAAGATACAATTTCAAATTTGCCAATCGTTAACGAAGGAAACGCAATTTTACATTTAACGAAATTTGAACTGCAAGAGACAGACACATTTTTCAGAGGAAAGGATTGGCCAACGTCCAGGATATCTCTATTTCCTGGAAAGAGTTATAACCTGCCGTTGGTGTTTAATCCCCATGAAGAAAATCCATCCCCTGGAAATTTGGTTATTGGAACAAACACTGATATTTATGAAATCGAGCTTATTGGTCTTGGAAGAGAAGCCGTATTGATTGTTTCTAAAATTGCTCTCGAGTTTTCAGAGTGTCTAATTGGAAATTCTTATGAACAGAAATTAGGATTGAAAAATATTGGCGATGTTAACTACCCGGTTACTTTTCATTTGGAAAAGGAATTTCCAGACATATCTATAGTACCATCAAATTTAACCATCTACCCATTCAGCGAAAATTTTGTGATGATTCATTATTCACCATCCCATCAAACAAAGTCGACTATAGTTATGACAATATCTTCCCCTTATAGTGTTCACAAAGTACCGGTGATGCTTCATTCTGGAACTGCTATGTTGGAATTCAACTCGAATGAACTGGACTTTGGTATGTTTGAAAGAACTACGACACCATCAATAACGCTAACGATGAGAAACACTGGAACAGTAAAGACATCGTTCTTGTTGAAAGATTTACTGAAACCACCTATTTTCAGCATCGATCCTGTGAAAGGTCTACTGCATCCAAAGAAATCCGTTGATATCAAGATTTCACATATAAGACATCAGGTTTCGCAATTTGAAGAGAAGGTGTCGATAAAAACAGATTTAGTGGATAAGCTATACTTTGTTAAAGTCCGTGGCCAGTGTGAAGAAACTGTTTTGCATCCAGATGAATTTTCCCTGCTCAATTTAGGTGTCTGTCCTGTTTTGGAGCCCACAACGAAACCATTGTATTTCAAAAACTATGGGAAATTTCCTCTTCAATTCCAAGTTCAAAGTGCATACCCTCTCAAAGTGTCGCCAACTGAAGGTGTGGTAAGTGGAGAAGAAACTGGTGTTGTGTATGTAACATGGAGTCCATCAGGCGGCTATGAGCTAAGAACGCAATTGCTACTTTCCACCAATATTGGAAAATTCCAAGTGCTAGTAAGGGGGAAATCACTGTTCCCTGAAGTTTATGTATCCAGCATGTATGTTGATTTTGGAATTTGTGCACTTGGTTACTCTTACCATCACTCATTTTATATTGAAAATCGGGGAAAAGTGAAGCTGCACTTTAACATTCCAGCTTGCAAAGAAAGCAGTTATGTTACTTCAATTTCTCATGGGGCACTTGAGCCCAAAGAAACAGTCACTGTTAATTTACTGTTTTCTCCTAGAGCACTTGGGAAATTAACTGGCAGTTTGATTGTAGATTGCAAAGGGATTCACTACAAGGAAATTGTGTTGGTTGGAATGGGAGGCAACATGGTAGTCGATATTCTACCCAAGGTCTTGGATTTGGGTAAGTTTGAATTAACCACAAGAACGTTGTCCATTTGGATTGACAGTGTACGATACCATTAAAATACGGAATACCGGAGATGTTAATTTGGCAGTAGACTTTTCTTCCACGGTCCAAAATCAAGGTTCTTGCTACGTTGTAATTCCTGACCCACTGTATGTCCTGGCGAGAACCGTTGCTTCAGTCTCTGTTGGATTTCTTGTGAATGCTGTGGATAGATTTTACGCAAAATTGACAGTTCGAACCAAAGAGCAAACGTATCTTATCCCTGTAACGGGCATTGGTGTAAAAATATCACTTTCAAAGAAAAGCAAAGAAATATTGGCAAAGGAAAATTTCAGAATAGTAAATACAAACTAATCTAGCTCGGACCACTGGATCCTTATTATGTAGAACCACCTTATGAACCGTTGGAGTTTGCAGCGCGTCAATTGAGGACAATATACATTAAATCTATCGAATTATATGAGCAATTCCAAATAATCTTTGCCCAAGGATTCGATTCACTAGCAATAGAGAAAGATCCAAGAAAGTTGGAATTCCAGTCAATGAAGAGAATCTTTTTCGGAAATGATGTTAATTTGAAAGGAACTACCCGAGAATTCAGAAGAATAGTATCAAAGTATGATGGATCAACAGATTCAATGGGCTCAAGGACGGGCAGAAAGAAAACTAGTAAATCAGGATCTTTATCTTCAGCAATACTTGTTTCCGTGGATGAATCAAAAGTTCCAAATGACATGTCTCCAGATGGTACATTAAAATCTTACATAGCACAACCAGAGAAACTATCTGCGAATGCCGAATTTGATAGCTCTGCACCTCAAAGTCCAGAAAAAGCAGAAGAAATCAGTGATTTGGACAGCAGACTACACCCAGATAATCTAGCTAATCCAAATGAAAAGGAAGGGGAATCAATAGAAAGAATACAAGTCGAAAATGATGTGCTCGTAACTGAATTGAATGAAAACTTGACTCAAAAAGACATTCCTGAATCAACTGATGTGCAAGATGATTCAGAAGAAATTATAGTCCAAATAGATCCCGCCAAAGACTCGAAATCTTCCAAAGAACAAATTGCTGAAATAGTCATCACATCCGAAGACAAATCAGTGAATCTAGTGTCTAGTACAGAAGAAAGTATCAAAGTTGAGCTAGATTCTTCTAGTCCTAATATTGCTCAATCAAGCGTTTCTTTAAATGCACATTCGACTAATGACCTCGCTGATAATGTATCTGCTAAAGGATCTACGCTAGCAATGGCGAGCGGCGTAGCAGTTCAGATGGAAGATACTAAACCAGAGCTTTCAAATACTCCAGAAGGAATTAAACGTCTTCACGAAAAAGTAAAGAATGCTTATCACCCATTTAAACCTATTGATTATCCCGAATTCAGGAATTTGGCCAATCAATTTATGGAATTGAAAACATTTGATCAAGAGGAGGAAACGGTACCTGAAGATCCTGTAATCGATGAGATTATACAAGTGGGAAGATTGAAAATTAAAAATATGAACTTGGAACCAATCCTGGAATATCAACAGTCGTTTGACCCAATAGATATCAGTTTCTTGCTAACAAGACCACCACCATTCAAAAAGGACAAGGAAGCAGATGTAAAATATGCTAATTTTAGGGCGGGCAAAATTATGTAAAGAGTTCAGAGTCGCGTAAGGCATATCTCAGTGCATTCCCACCACTCAAGCGAACAGAGCGAAACGCACATTCAAATCCATTTTCAGACAACAAGAAAGCAATGAAATATGGGGAAGGTGTAAGACTTTACACAAGGTATTCAATCGACTAATCCAGCTATAACAACAACTAATCTTTGTAATAAAAACAATCCGATAATTCAAATTTATTTCTTAAGAGCTCTTGTTGCGGGCTAATAGAGCAGGTGGAATGGAAGTCAAGTTTTCAAAGTTGAATTTGGTTTCAATTTCTGATTCAACCTTTGCTAAAACTGGTTGGAGATAAGGTACATCCTACATTTAAATCAATGTTACTTGTTCAGCTGTAGTCCATTCGTTGCTTGGTAAAGAGGTTTTTTTCAATGATAATGAAAGCGCTCTTCTGATTCTGAATAATCTGTCAGCTTGTTGTTGTGGGGTCAGGCGGCGGAGAGCTTCCTGTACAATTTCATTTTCTTCTGGAACCAAATCGTCGTAAAATAATCCTTCAGTTCTGTATACTGCAAAGGTTGCTTGGAGTTTGTCGAGGGAAGTAAATGCGCTTGATTTTTTTAATGCGCGGATGGATTTGAGAGCGTTGACAATTCCCATTCTGATGAAAGATTGGAAAAATTTAAAAACTCAGTCAGCCTAATCGAGCCCTAATGAGCCGGAAAAACAGTAGTATTGAACAGTTTATTGAAAATGATATCATTGGTGCAGAGTCATTACTGCAGCTCTAGAGGTTTTCGCCCAGTCACTCACGAATGTGAATCCTCTAAATTCTTCTTGATTTGCATTTGACAATACTGAATGGACTGGTGTTAGCACAGGCACTTCGCTAGTAAATTCTTCATCAAAGTTTGATAAATCAGTCGGAGAGGTCTATGTTAATTAGATGGTACAATTTTTGGGAGATATGGTGGTGGTATTTTGAGGTTGTAAACATCATTCCAGTTGATCCCTTTGAAATAAGGGTGTGTTTTGATCTCGTCCGCATCAGTTGGGCCGCCTCCCAAACGCTTAGATGCATCCTTATTGAGTAATCTCTGAATAATATCAACCGTCATTTTATCCAACGAGTCTGGGAACATTGGAGGGTTCCTTAAAATAGCTTGAAATATTCTTTCTTCTGAATCTCCAGAAAACGGTGCCTAGTTTAATACATATATACTTTTCCGAGAACCATTTCATAAATTAAAACACCAAATGACCACCAGTCTACGGCTCTTCCATATGGTTTCTCTGCCAATATCTCTGGTGCCATAAACTCTGGAGTTCCGCAAAAAGTGTTTGTGGTAGATCCATAAGTCATATTTTCTTTACAAAGTCCATAATCTGCTATTTTAACATGGCCGTCAAGTGTAAGCAGAATGTTGTCCAGTTTCAAATCACTAAATAAAATCGCGCTTACCGATATAGCACTTTGTTTTGATGCCAATACTCGAGAGCGAGCAACACTTCACAAGCATAAAACTTTGCTTGCGCTTGTGTAAACTTTGCATGTTGAATATGCCACATCAAATCACCTCCTGAAACATATTCCATCACAAAATACAATCTAGATTCAGTCTGGAAGCATGAATGCAAATTCACCAAGAAAGGGTGTTTTCCTTTGGTTGCAATTTGGAAGCATCTTTTCTCAGATTTTGTACTGGATAAATAATGAAATACCTTTCAACTTCATCATGCTCCAAGATAAATTCTTTTTTCAAGACTTTGATCCCATAATAGTTGTTTGTAAATTTTTCTTGGGCAAGCATGACCTAGTGTAAAGATGCATTTACCTTTCCAAAATTTCCTTTTCCTAATACTGCCAGGAAGGTAAAGTCATCCAAGCCAACCCCCTTACTACCGTGTCTAAAGAACATTAGACTTTCCTGACGCTCATTTTTGCTGAGGTTTTTGTTCATTTGCTTTACTTGATTGTGGTCAGGGACAGTTGAAAGTCTGTTCATCTCTTTTTTGTTCTGGAAAGATTGTAGACTAGGCAACCCGTTTTTCTTTTCTCCACTGACAAGATCTTGCGATCCTTGTAATGAAGTAGTTGATGCAGATAGATCGGTAGGCCCAGCCTTTTGGAATGATCGCAATTCAGACATCAACTTTAGAGGCAATCCACATAGCTCTGGAATGTAAATCTTGCACCCTTCATGACAAGATAGCGAACACTCGGTACATTTCAAATACGTGTTTTTGCCCAGTGGAAGCATCTTGCCACAATGACAGCACCAATTTACAGCCCTGCTGGCGTACATGGAAAATCTATGAGGAATTTTATGTTTGACTTCTAATTCATTTTCGTCCTTTTTTTTAAATTTAAAATACCTTGTCCAAATCTGACTTTGCAATACATTTAGATACAACATTATCTACACATTTGCGATGGCATATGAAATCGCAAGCTAAATTAATTCCAACTTACTTTGGCAGTTTAGTCCTTGACCACTAACCAAGAACTCGTGGCAAATAGCGCATTTTAATACTTGATATGAACTGATACCTATAAACTTGTGCCCTCTTCTATTGGTGAATTTCTGAACGGCTCTCTGACGAATAAGCTCTTCATTTCCTTTCTTTTTTGGCTTTTCAGGGACTAGAATCAAAGACAATGTACCAAATGTGAGCTGTAGATGGATCTTTCCACCTGGCAATAAATTCAGCCACACATCAGAAGTGTTTTCACCTTCAGGAAGAGTCATCTTGTTATCTTCCAACAAGTCGTAAATTTTAAACCAGACCAATCCCAAAATTCCAGAACCTTGTTCATGGACAGCAATTTCAACTTCGTGGCCCTTTTCAAAAGACATGAATAGTGTCTCGTTCCATGTTCCTCTACTATTTCTAGTTTTTGATTTGGTAGAATTATCAACTGATACTGTGACAAACAAGTCTGATTTTGAAAATTTCTTTCCAGTCAATCCGACAGCAGACAGTACAGTAATAGTTAATTTTCCGCTGTTTGGTCTTTTTATATTTGGCGAGTTGTCTTGTTAGATTATGGTTACCAATTTCCTCAAAAATATTCAGACTTTGATATGCCAATAATGAGCGTTGTAAAATGAATATCTTTCCCATACACTCTTGTGATTTTGATTTCAAATCTTCAATAATTTTTGAATTTGTAGAATCGACTTCAGCCCTAGCGTGTAACATCTTGTCAGTTCCTTCTTTGACTCTCTGCTCCACTTCTAATCTATGCTGGGTTTCGGCGTACATTATTTTAACTTTTTCTCTAGTAATGCTGGTATCACTTCGTATGTAACCTATGATTAAAATTGATAACCAAATCGCGAGATTGGGGGTACTCCGGGGTCGCCTTCAAATACTTCATTCAAATTGGTGGCCGAATGCGAACGAGATTTGAGAGTAAACCTTTGTAATAATCCACCCATGTTGGACGTTTTTCTCCTCGTAATCTTTTTTACTTCTGATTTTGGCGCAGCTGGCTTTGGAAGGTACTCTTGCTCAATCTCAGTCCCATTGGCTTCCAAGCGCATTTTCTGCAATTCGTACATTTCAGATTGTAGGAAATTCAATCTCCTGGTTGTTTCCGTAATGTTGTGTTCGCAACTATCAATTGCTTCCTGTTCTTTGAGCCGTGAGAGCATGTACTCGGCTCCTTGTTTGCATTTCTTTTCTACTTCAATTTTGGATTTCAAATCCGCTATTCGGTGTTCAAAATCCTTGATATTAGTGTCGGCGTACCATTTCTGATTGAAATTAATTTGTCAAAGCGAGTCAAAGGTAAAATTATTGTGGCTTGGCTCCTTGGTTTCAACGTGGGAACGAAAGGGTAATTTCGATTTATAGAGTGAATTATAAAAAGAATTGAATGAAATATTAATCGACAAGCCTGCGATATCTGGTTGAATTCACCGTTGCCAGTTCCGCGTTTTCCAACCCGGTATTACCTTTAAGAACAGATGTTACTCATTCACTTGAAGGCGACTATCCTATTATCCCACAGACAGAGATTTCAATATTGAAAAGAGATATTAACGAGTTTGAAAAAATCTTTTTTTTTAAAAAAAATTATGAAGAGAAAAGAGAGTGACTTGGAATCGACAAAAAAGAAACTTAAAGAAGAATCTGAAGAATCTGAATCGGATTACTCTGTTGATTCGGAAGAGGAAGAGGAAGATGAAGATAGAGAAGAAATTATCAATGTGGATTTTGACTTTTTGGACTACTCAGAGATAGACTTTCATGGATTAAAAACTCTTATTAAACAGATATTTTCAACTGATTTCACTAGGGATTCAGAATTATCGGATTTCTTAATTTCTCAAAACATTGGAAGTGTTGTCAAAGTAGATGAAGGATTGGATCCGTATGCTTTTATCACAGTTTTAGACTTGAATTCCAAAGAGGAATTTATCACAGAGATATTACAGTTTCTGAAAAAGAAGGATGACAGGATCAAGGAGGATGGAGCCTGTTTGCTACTCAGTTGCAGATTAATTAATATGCCACCACAGTTGGCACCACCACTATACAAGCAGTTACTTAATGATATCAAGGTTTGGATATCTAATATTAGAAAAAATACAAAACTGTGTACTACATCTCCCAAGTATACAAAATGGTGAATGACAAGGAAGTGTTTTTCTACCAAGCAGAAGATGAGTTGTTGCAGGAACTTGTGGATTTCTATGTTGACTATCAGCTACCTAATCCACAGTCAAGTGACAGTCGCAGAGTATTCAATGATGACGGAGTAGAGACTTGGAGAAGAATCTTTAGCTTCAAGTTTGACAAAATTCCTAAATTCCAAGAGCTAATGGATAAAGAATTGTCGGAATAAATTGGATCAAATCTTTCATAAAGTTGGTATTTATTAAGTGTTCAACAACACTAGTTTAACCACCGAACCCATAGAGGGTTCTGCCCTGTCTCTTGAGAGCATAGACCACGTCCAGCGAAGTGACAGTCTTTCTCTTGGCGTGTTCGGTATATGTGACAGAGTCTCTGATGACGTTCTCCAAGAACGTCTTGAGCACACCGCGGGTTTCTTCGTAGATGAGGCCAGAGATACGCTTGACACCTCCCCTTCTCGCCAGACGGCGGATCGCTGGCTTGGTGATCCCCTGGATGTTGTCTCGCAGGATCTTCCTGTGACGCTTGGCGCCGCCCTTTCCCAGGCCTTTTCCTCCCTTTCCTCGTCCAGACATGCTGCTCCCGTCTTCCCGCTGCTTATAAACAAAAGTGGCTTGGATCGCTGTTCAAAATATGCGCGTGGCTTGGCTGGAGCAGTATAAATAGTCTGGACTCTTTCGAACGGCAATGGCACGCACCAAGCAGACCGCACGTAAATCCACCGGTGGTAAGGCGCCAAGAAAGCAGCTGGCCACCAAGGCAGCCAGAAAGTCGGCGCCAGCGACCGGTGGTGTCAAGAAGCCTCACCGATACCGTCCAGGTACCGTCGCTCTTCGTGAAATCAGAAGATACCAGAAATCTACTGAGCTGCTGATCAGGAAGCTTCCGTTCCAGCGTCTTGTTCGTGAAATCGCACAGGACTTCAAGACCGACTTGCGTTTCCAATCTGCAGCGATTGGAGCGCTGCAAGAAGCATCCGAAGCGTACTTGGTTGGTCTGTTTGAAGACACCAACTTGGCTGCCATCCACGCCAAGCGTGTCACCATCCAGCCAAAGGACATCCAACTTGCAGTTCGTCTGCGTGGAGAACGCTCTTAATATTATCGGTGATTCTCATTACCAGCCAATAAATAATAATAGTACTCTTATTTGGTATAGTTTAAAGAATGTAATGTTATTGAAACGGCAAACACTTTACAACAATGGTTCAAAACTAGTAAAACAAAATTGATTTCCAGAGATATCCGGACATGGAATAGCATTTCAATCCATACCAATTGAAGGCACTCACGTATCCTTTATAGCGACAAATTTTGAATCTACCAATTGGAAGGAGACATTCACACATGTAAGATATCCATCGTGTTTTTTCTCGCGGAGTGATAACTTGGTGGATAAAAATTAACGAATATCTAGAAATAAAACTATCAGTTCTATATAATCCTCAATAATCCTGTATTTGTAAATAACCCGCTATTTGGATATAATGGTCAACTAAAGTACCTTTACTTTAAAATTTATACAAGAATGACATCTAAAGCGCAATGACGTCAAACCAAAAGTTATCTAAATGTCTATTGACCCTACTGACCCTGTTCTAGCCAGCAAGATATACGGAGACATCAGCCAAGGATGGATGGTATGATAAACCTAACCAAGGTCGTTAAACTAATTGAACTTGCAGTAATTCCGTACGGGTATTTATGCCTTCGTCCAAACAAGATTGCATTCGTCCTGTTTCTAATTGCTCTAATCAATATCCCACACAATATCACCGCGTACACTGCATTCTATTTAACGGATATGGATATCGTTGATGGGCAATATCTTTACCCTAATCTGTATAATCCGCTTCCATGGTGGGTTGCAAATTCTATTTGTGTTGCGGCTATTAGATCGCTAGAGATGTATTGTAATTACCTTATTGTTACTGCAGTCGCTGATAGGCGGTATTTGATTGCCATACGGGTTGTAACGGGTATTTGTGTGCTAGTAGTCTGGTAACTACTATTAATTATAGGGCGAGTAGAATATACGATGGAGCTACTGGTATGTGCTGTGGTCGTTTTGGATTACTATTCGCCGCGTTGGCTGGAGTAGTTCAAAGTATAGTATGCTTGATTGCCATTTTTCAAGCAATGACCAAAATTTCTAGCAACAAATCGTTGGCCAAAGGTGAAGTTCATCAACTGCTATTCAAGAGTGCAGTCAGATTAATCTTTATCCAGAGTATTGACATTATTGTCATAGGTACGTGCATTACTAATTTAGTGGGAATTGCTGCTGAAACAGTCAACAGTATCTATTTTACTGTTTGGTGGTACATGCTGGCTGGTACGTTTGACAACTGTCGAGCTTTGATAATGTTTATTGATTTATTGATGACCAAGTTGGAAACTGCAAAATCAAAAAGTAATTCACACACTATTGCTCAATCGTTTGGTAATAGCGAGTTGAAGAGCGGAGCTATGAAATAAAGCCGCCATTTCATTTTTCGGTACATGAAATCTTTGGAAACCCACTCAGCTAGTGAATTGTTGATTTGAAATTAGAATTTAAATAATTAAACTAAAAGCTACAATTTTTGATGTATTAATAACACTAGAAAAAGTTGATGGTCAAGATATTTCAAGTTCAAAGTGGATATAGATATTCAAGGTTTTGGCGGTACATTCAATTTGATTACTTGCAGCTGTAATTCTTGAATCTCTGAAATTTGGGCCAAACGTTGTTCTATTTCGTTTGATAAACAAATTGATGGAAATTGAGGTCCAGCAGATTTTATAGTTTTGAGGTAATAAAGAACAATAGGTATTTGAATAGCAGCTAGTGATGCCATTGTTAGGGATAGTATGCTGAATGGATAAGGGTCCCAAGAATGTATTTCCACACAAATGTTGACCAAGACCCATGCGGAGCTAAACAGAACAATAAAACCAGTGTACCATATCGAGCCCAATAAATGAACAGCATATCCAAGCAGAGAGTCACCGATTCGTTCGTGTGCTATATTAGTATAGTCCATATTCAGTTCAAATTGTTTGTAGACTAGAGGTTTGCTTGATTCATGTTCAAGCAATGTGGCTATTCTTTTTATGTAATAGTCATTCAAGTGATGGCTACAAACAAAGCTAGCAGGCGAGAGGCTGTAGTATTTTTGGATTCCTTTAACAGTGGCTGGTTTGACAAGAGCTGAAGATATAGGAAGTGAGCAGAAACATTTCCCATTGTTACTATAGATTTGTATATGGTTTGAATTGAGGGTCATTGTTGTTTTTTGATTCAATCGATATTTATACGATGAAACACAAAAATGGTGGTGGACAAGACACAATTGATTAATTGATTGTCAATGTGTGGTTAATAAGGCTGATGGAAGCAATTTACCATTTCCGCATTTGTTCTAATGAGCAGCAGATATAAGTGTTGATCAAACGCGTGCAAATCCCATAGGAGCTATCATAATTTGAACCGCTTATATCATAATTTGAGCGGCTTAAATAGCAATCACTGTATCTAAAGGTTTAGGAGTACTTTGTTCTCCACTGCTCAATCTCCCAATAACTTTCCGGTAAAATTAAAGAGTATTCATGATGAATATATTATGATTGCTACTGTAGTAAATACTATATTTTTTATTGTGGAAGCAGGAATAACTTTTCCTCTGTAGCCACCAATTAATGTCGCAAAATCTCACTTGGAAGCAAGGACCACATATACCAAAGAATGCAATAATCGGAGGAACGCATGAGGGAAAGCCAGGTATTATTAGAATAACCAAGTATATGTAGCAAGGACGTTCTATCAGGGAGGAGATCATCCGGGAAAGTCAACTGGAAACGGATGCTCTTTTGGGTGGGGACAAAAGGAAATGTTTACAAATGATTATGAAATATTGGCTGGAGATATGGATAAGCTGCAGTGGGTTCCGTTTGTTGGGAGGTTGAAACCAGGTAATTAAATTTAACAATAGGAAAGTTTGACTTTAACCCAGTGAGTGCTGGGTATGAAAAGAATCCTCAGAATGAAATGTTTATAATAAGGGCAATGAGAGATGGCCGATGGGTGCCTGGCAAGACCGGGTTTGGCCTGCCTGCTGGCTTTATAGGGTATAATGGGTTAGAAGTGGAAGTGTCGGAATACGAGATCCTATGCTTCAAATAAAGAGTTTTCAATTTTTCCGAGTGAATCTATGTTTTACATTAAACAAGCTCACCCACCAGATGCAGTCAGCGGGTCATTAGCCTGCCATTTCACTCATCCAGATCATTTGAATCTCATTGTAAAGTAATTGATTACTGATCTATAGGTAATTCGTTTTCTTACTCAGCAAAATCACCAGGATCGAAATTTACTTGTTTGTGGATGAATTAAAGCTCGTAATGAACTTGCCGATCAATGGTAGGGTAATTGCAATGCAAATATTACGAGTAATTATTTTTAATGCAGTTGGACAACCAGCCAGACACTCTAGTCATTCTCACCCAAAAACAACAGCTCTCCCTCCTCCAATGGAAGGATAATACTGTGGTAACTGTTTCCAGTGGGTCGGTAAAAGATAGAGGGCAAAAGTTATCAGAAAACAGCTTCCTCCTGGTTTCAAAAAGTTACATTGGAATTTACATTTACCAAGGGATATTCAAAATACTACCAATCAGAAATAATCAAGTAATGGACTGTGTGAATAAGCGGCTGGATAAACTGGATGTGATTTATATGGCTGTGCACAGTAATTAGAATTAATGTAGATGACGATTTGTACGTGCTCTACCAAAATATCAAAGAAGAACGTTATGTGGTTACGTACAAGATAGGCGATGATATCGAGGAAGATTTGGATTTTCAAGTAGAAGACCAAGCGAATATGTTGATTCCTACTGATCATGGCATCGTAATTGTCGGTAAGATACTATTAACGGAAGGGCAGCATTCAATTCAACTGAATAACCAAAAAACAATTTTTAAACCAACAGTAATGAAGGCATACACCATCATGAATGACAAGATTTTACTAGGAGATTATCAAGGTAATTTACACTTGCTGGATTTGAATTTGCTCAAGTGCAATATAATTCTGAATACTGTTGGGATATCGACTTTATCGTGGATTCAAGACGATTATTTGTATGTCGGGAGTTCATCATCGAATTCGCAATTGATTCAACTATTCTCTGAAAAGCAAACAGTTTATCAAAGTCTGGGTCCTATTTCAGACTTTGTCTTGACTGATTTGGATGAACAGTCCCAATTAATTACCTGCAGTGGGTATCTTCAAAGTGGATCACTTCGAATTATTAGAAATGGTATTGGAATAGATGAACTCAGTTCAATTGACTTGCAAGTACTGAATTTGTTTTCTTTGGGCGAAAAGTACCTGGTTACAGGGTTTATCAGCGAAACCAGAATTTTAGCTTTGGATGAAGACCTGAGTGAATTTGACCAAGGTGATTTTGATTTCGATGTTCCTACTATTCACTGCGGTAATGTTGGCAATTACTTTATTCAAATCACAAAGAGAGGGATTAAAATAACCACAGACGAATTTCAACTCTATGATGAATACAGATCCAGGGATGAAATTACTTTGGCTTCCTTTTCTGATACTGACATTGTTATTGCCCAAGGATCTGTGTTACAGCATTTTACTATCAAGAATGGAAAGCTAACCGAACAAAAGTATTTGGAATTAATGGTAGCTTTATTAAACTAGACACTGATGTTGCTTGTATCCATGTCAAGGCTAACCAAATTGCAGTTGGGATTTGGGATTCTTCAGTTAGATTACACAAACTGCCAAGTTTGATTCAAACGCATTCTGAACAATTAGAAAACATTCCAAAATCCATTTTACTAGTAACATTAGAAAATGTTGATTATTTAATGGTTGCGGAAGGGACTGGTGTAGTATATACATTTTCTATGTTTGATTTTGCAAAGAAAAAGATTTCACTTGGTACTAGACCTATTACTTTGCATGCAATTGATGATTATGTATTTTGTTCTTCAGACAGACCAACCATCATTTACAGTCAGCACTCCAAACTAGTATATAGTAACGTCAACCTTCGACATGTCAAAAGCGTAGTCAAATTCGATCACTGGCTTGCAATAGCCACAGATGATTCATTAAAAATTGGGACGATTGATACTGTTCAAAAACTGCACGTTAAAACAGTCCCAATCGGTGAAACTGTAAGAAGAATCGTAGTTCATGAACAAAGCTCTTCAATACTTATAATGACCCAGATATTTAGAGTAGGAAGCGAAGGTGAATCTGTGTTTGTTGGGTATTTAAAACTGTTGGATTCAAACACTTTCGAAGTATTAGATTCCTATGAATTGAATGAACATGAATTGGGAAGTGCTTTGCACAGTTGTACATTTGATGAGGAGTATGTTATATTTGGTACTTGCATCGCTTTGCCTGATGAAGATGAACCTGCACAAGGTAGGCTTTTGGTATTTAGAGTAACCGGTGATCAATTAGAGTTGGTAAATTCTGTAGATATTGAGGGGGCTTGTTATTCAATTACTTCAGTTAAAGACAGAATTGCTGTTGCAATCAACACAACAGTGTGTCTGTATGAATGGCATGATGGACTAGTTCATATAGCTACTCACCATGGACATATCCTAGCGCTCACATTGTCCTCTTTTGGTGACTTTATTATCGTTGGTGATCTTGTAAAGTCAATCAGCTGTCTTGTTTATGATGAAATTGAAAAGAAACTAATCGAACGTGCAAGAGACTATGATACCAATTGGATGATCAACGTTCAAGCAATATCTGAAGATTTATACATTGGAAGTGATGATCGATTCAACATTATTTGTGTAAAAAAGAATAATGATATTCAAGATTTCAAAAGATTACAGGTGGTCGCTAGATACCACGTTGGACAACAAGTCAATAGATTCCGGTTAGGTATAGTATTATTAACAAGGCTCTATTGTAGTAAATAACCCTGATCAGCCATTCATTGCCAACCCTATCCTGTTGTACGCTACTATTAATGGAGCTTTGGGGGTCATTTGTACACTATCAGACCACGTTGAATTGCTAACAAAGCTAGAAGCGAGCTTGAAGCAACTACCAACAATTGGAAACCTATCGCATGACCGTTTTAGAGAATTTGAAAACCAAAAGTTATGTACAAAAAAAGAAGGATTTATCGATGGTGATCTGGTAGAGGCATTCGTTGACCTGGACAATGAAATGAAGGAAAAAGTAGCTCAAGAAGTCGGCCAACCAGTGCAAGAATTGACAAAGATTGTCCAAGACTTGGCAAGAATCCACTAATAAATTTTATAGTATCAAATGTATCTAATCCTCCAGACAATAGTCCTATCCGCAGCGTATCTTTCAACGATGCTAGTGTTGATGCAAGCACCGACACAAAAGACATTGCTGACAAGGTATTTAGAATTCTATTTTGCACATCTTTACTATCCAATTGATTATACGAATCAGTGGGTGAAATAACATGCGTTTGTATTGGTAGGATTTTTACTGAGGAACTGCTGTTGCTCAGTTTAAAATCCTTTCTGATTGTTTTTTTTTCTGGGAAAAATTGGTGGTTGCATTACCAGTTGAATGACCACTACCAATACCTGATTGACATAGATTGTGGATATGGTCCTAGCTACCGGCTTATTCTTGAGAATTGACCTTTATATTTCTGTCTGGATATTTTTTCTGTGAGTTAAATTACTATAATATGAGTGGTAGTTGAAATGGTCAATTTGATGAGCTGAGGGTTGAACTTGAATAATGGGGGGTTTCAAAGTTGAACAAATTTAAAAATGTACAGTAAAAAATGTTACCAGCCCAGATACATTGACTTTAAATTTCAACGGGTTTAATTAGGTTCCAGATAAAGATTGA
>JADIIY010000096.1:0-40460 GCA_027604245.1 Boothiomyces sp. JEL0838 | reverse complement strand
TCCCACAACCAAATTATCCAGCAAATCAGCCTTCACAGCCAGTACAATATGGAGTTCCACAACCAAATGCTTACCCAAATGTACCACAACCTGGCGGATATAACAGTATGCAACCAGGACAACCTCAACCAGGAATACAGCCTGGTATGCAACCAGGAGTGCAGCCACAAATGGGTTTTGCACCACCAGTGAATGGATTCCAGAATATGTCCATTGGAGGGACACAAGTAATAAGTAATTAATTTAGCCTACGGGAATTAATTTAATGGCTGGTCCTCCTGCGATAGACAGCTTTGCTGCTCCCCCACCTCCGCTGAACATCAAGCAACCATCTGTCACTCAATCAGCAACTGCAAATTCTGATCCTTTGTACAAGCGATGTACTTTAAATGCTTTTCCAAATTCGTCACAACTACTTGGCAAATCCAAATTACCATTGGGTATAATGCTTACACCATTTAGACAATTACTGCCTGGTGATGTATTTCATATTTAATTATAGCCGGAAGTGCCTGTAATTCAATCTCCTCAGATTGTAAGATGTCGTAGATGCAGAAGCTATATCAATCCATGGGTACAGTTTGTAGAACAAGGAACTAGATGGAAATGCAATATGTGTTCTTTAAGCAATGATGTTCCATCATTTTTCGACTGGGATCAAGATAACCGCAATAGAGTCGACCGTATGGCGAGACCTGAACTGAATTTGGGTGTGGTTGAATATATCGCACCTCAGGAATATATGATACGTCCCCCTCAACCAGTGGTATTTCTCTTTGTAATTGATGTTTCCCAAGGTGCAGTTCAATCTGGCATGGTAGCCACCGCTGCAAATGCAATTCTGGAGACGATTGATAAAATCCCAAATACTGATGATCGCACCAAAATCGGATTTATCACTTTCGATACTTCTATTCAATTTTATAACCTAAACGTAAGCCATTTCTAACTTAGTCCCACCTATCTGAACCACAAGTATTGATTGTTCCAGATCTAGAGCAGCCATTCTTACCACTACCTTATGATTTACTAGTGCCTCTCAGTGAATCTAGAAATGTGATTAAAGCTTTGTTGCGCAAGTTGCCATCGTTATATGGAACTACATTCCAGTCCTTATCAGCGACAGGAAAAGCACTTCGATCAGCAGAAAAGTTGATTGGAGCAATAGGTGGGAAAATCATACTTTTACAACATGCTTTACCCACACATGATGAAGGATGGTTGAAAGTGAGAGAAGATCCAAAATTGCTTGGCACACCAAAAGAAGTAACATTACTCCAACCAGCAATTACATTCTACAAAACGTTTGCTGTGGACTGTTCAGGCGCTCAAATATCACTTGATATTTTCCTCTTTAACGAGAAATATGCCGATGTTGCAACATTAAGTAATAACTCTTTAATATTAGGTGGTTTGGCTAAATTTACTGGTGGTGGTGTTTACTATTACCAAGGATTTAATGCATCTAAAGGAGAGGATGCAATGAAGTTTTCTTATGAGCTGTCTCACCTCTTAACAAGACCATTAGGCCTGGAAGCAGTAATCCGAATTAGATCCACCAAGGCTATAAAAATGTCTGCCTTCCATGGTAACTTTTTCCTCCGATCTGCTGATCTGCTGGCACTTCCAAATGTTAATCCAGACAATGCATACACTGTTGAATTACAAATATTGGAAGATATCAAAACACCCTCTATTTGCTTCCAAACTGCGGTTTTATATACTTCCAGTTCTGGCGAAAGACGAATTAGGGTATTGACTTTGAATGTTCCTGTTACTACAAGTTTATCAGAGGTATATATAGGGGCAGATCAAGCAGCAATAGCTGCATTACTCGTCAAGAAAGGTATACAGTATTTAATTTTAGCTGTTGACCGAAGTTTGACATCTAAAATTGAGGATGCCAGAGATGCTCTTACGTACAAGCTAACTGAAATCCTCACATTCTATAAACAACAATTCAACCAAGCCACTCATCCTCAGCAACTAATGATTGCAGAAAACTTGCGCTTATTACCAATTTACATTCTTGGAATGCTCAAAAATGTAAGTTTTATTAACATAGTTGTGTTTTAGAGACTCGAGCGTTATACCAAGTGACTTGCGCTCATACATGCTTGCGTTACACTATGCAGCTTGCCCTGAATTCCAATTGGATAACTTGTATCCAAGATTCTGGAATTTATCGTCTTTACTAGCAGATCCTGCTATTGGTAAAAAAGATGAAAATGGAAAGCTTGTATATCCACAAAGATTGAACTTGAGTAGTGAAAAGTTGGACAGGACTGGCATATTCTTGTTGGAAAACGGATTACAAACCTTTATATGGATTGGTCGAAATGCAGATCTTTCCTTGTTAGCCAATGTATTTGGTCAACAAAGTTTGGATCAAGTAGTATGCGGAAAGGTATTTGCTGACTAACATAGACCACTTTACCACGATTAGAAAACGATATTAATGCAAGAGTTTATGCATTAATCGATGATATCAGATTAACTAGATTATTGCAAGCAACTATCCACAGCCAATTATATGTTGTTAGAGAAGACGGAGACCCTAGCTTAAGGATGTGGTTCCTCAGTCACTTGATAGAGGATCGCATTGAGAAACTACTGTCGTACCCACAGTTTTTGGCAACAATCAGAGAAAATGTTCAAAAAGCTAAAAGTTGAATTCAATAAACTTCAATGAATAATATCTATTAAGAAAATAAATAATGATCAAGGATCCTTTCGCATTCCTCATGGTCAAGTAATTCACCTTCCATCACCTTTAGAACATCCAGATACTCTGGCTTTCGCATACCAACTAAAACTGACCCAGATGATACCGATATTAGAGTCTTGATTATATTGTGAGTCAAGGGCAAGTCATTCCCAAACACTTTGTTGATCTCATCAAGCTTTGAGTTACCAGCCAGTGCACACAATTGAACAACATGATCAAATAGTAAATCAGTTTCCTAAATTAAAGGCAATTACTTTTTTGTACTTTTTGATAAATGATTCTACAAACTCTGTTTCTAAATCGGAATCTTTCAGGTACTCAAAATCTTTTTCCAGTTCTGGTTTCAAGTCCCTTTCAAAGTACAGTTTACATGCCATTTCATTTGTAACTAGACGGGATAGATTGTCACCAATTATTTGAGCAATACAAAATTTACTCAGGAGGATTGAATCAGTGATATCGCCTTCTAGTTTGCTTTCCAGTTCTTGTTCCAGCTGTACAACCTTTTCAAACTGCAGTGTGACTTTTTCATTGATTTCATGATCATTCAGAGGTCGTTTAACTAATTTCAAAACACCATTTGGGGTAATTGCGTTGAAGGGCCTGTTTGTAATTTGGTAGATTCCTTGATCAATCATTTTCTCTGCCAAACTATCTCCAAATTGCGAACTGATCGCATTCTGTTCAAACAGATTCAAAGGATATTGAACAACTTCAAATCCATCCATGCCAACAAATTTAGTTACATCGAAATGATCTGGCGCGGATTGAATTCCGATTGAATTCGAACAGATCCCAAAACGCTTAATTCTGCCATCCTTTACTTCCTGCTGTAAATAACTTGAAGATGTGTCAATCATTTCCATTAACCTTTGCTTTCCAATCAATCCTCCCTGAACTTGTAGCAACCTTTCAGGATTGTTCAACATGAAAATATCCAGATAATCAACTTGAAGCCTTTTCAACGATTCCGTGATAGAGTATTGGAGGTAATCTGGATGAATAGAGTAAAAGGAATCTTTAATTTGAAAGCATTCCTTGAAATTGGTTTTTCCATTGTAAATATATCCCGCCTTTGTCGAGAGAGTCAAATGCTAAATTATTTTGATATTACCGACCGCAAGTTAGGATATTGCGATACTATGGACCCTATAGCCGCCTCCCTTGCTCCGTTTCCAAAATGTGAGCTGGTATCAATCAAATTTATTCCATTTTCGATCGCTTCTTTCAATGCAAATGGGCTGAATGATCGAAAGGTTCCAAAACCTATTTTTGAGAGTAATTTGCCGGATTTGGGGATCTTTTCGTACAGTATTTTTGGATATTCTTGTAGCCTTGGCATTTTTTTGAAAGTAAAAATTTCAAGATTTGTGATTTAGGCGGTATTGACCGATATCCTACTACATTGAAAACTATTACGGGCATCGAACTGCGGAACGGTCCCACAACTTGAATTAATGGAAGCGCATTGATGCAACCCGATACCTGATGATGGATTCAGCGATTGCGTAAATCTCGCCCAACAGCAAGATCAAGATCAATTAGTGATTCCTAATCCTTTTTTCGAATTCCTTTTTCATAAGTTTGGCAGCCGCCTCCTGTCTGGGGTCGTGTCTGTGCGCAACAGAGGTAAAATCTCCTTTGTTGATCACTAAAACTTATGCCTTCTGGTCAACTCATATTTCCTCCCAACTCAGATCAATCGCTTATTCATTTGATTGGGTTAAATCTTGTTGTAGTAAAGAATATCCCACCAACACTATCAGCTGACACCTTGTGCAAATACTTTGAATCTTTCGGTACAATACTAAAGTTCCACCTGCAGAAATCTAACCGAGGTTTTTCATTATTTACGTAGATCATAATGAAGCACTTTTACTATACCACAATCCCAAGTCCGCCGAAAAGCTGCTGAACCAAAACTTGGTTGGAATCGGAGGTAACCTGATATTCATACCAGGATTTTATGTTGAAAAGTGTGAGCTAAAGAGGCATGCATACTTTATCAACCGCAAAGACAATGTTTATTCCCCTGTATCTGATGCTACCTTTTTTGACGAAGACTTGACTGCGAATTCATCAGTCAGCGAACAAGAAACCAAGTCCCAGGTTTCAATCAATAACGACTGCAATCCACTCGTTGACAGCTATGCTTCATTATTCGCAAACTCTTATCTGTTTTTGGAAAAGTTTAGCGGTACTTGGACAATAACTATAGATGATTGGGGAATAACCGAGTTGATTAAATTGGTGAATAGAAAGTTTATCGTCTTAGACAGAGTGTTGGGTATATTAGACTTTCTGCATGTCTGGGACTATATCAAAAAGATTAGGACCACTGCAAGAAATGTCCGGCTTTCTTTGGAGTCTAAACCTGCTGGAAAGCCGTTGGTTGAGAACTATCTGGCTTTGGAACAAACTGCTAAAGAAATCCTTAAAGAGGCTCATCACATTATTGTATCATTGAATTAACACTAGAAAAAGGAACACCAAAAGCTTGAATAAGCTTGTTATCAATAAATTTCTTGTAGCAATACGCTTTATTTCCTAATTGCAGTGAAACTCCTGTCAAACTCCGCGTTAAATTCTTTGACACGTCATTTCAATGAGGGGAATAGATAGAAATGTGATTAAATGGCTGGACAGTCTTGATTTAGGAATATCATACAGCCATCCCAAAAGAGACTTTGCAAACGGATACATAATCGCAGCCATTTTTGCACATTACTATCCAGGCCAATTACAGCCATGTACACTATACACAGGAAACTCTGAACAGCAAAAACAAAACAACTGGGTAATTAATTCTGATTCTAGATGGTTATATCCAAGTGTACTCGGTATTAATCTAGTCTTTGCCAAAAACAATATCAATATTCCAAAACTGGCGATTGAAGCAGTGATGAAATGTCAGAATGGAGCTGCGGTTCATTTTATAGAAAATATTTATACACTACTTACAAAAAAACCGTATTTTATTGTTGATGTAGTGTCAAGCATCTGTCTGAACCAGAGACACCAGAAATTGTACCGCATTTTGCATTGCCTACTACTTCGAATGCGATAAAAATAATGTCTGAATCACCTGCTAAAGTATTTTTGGCTAATGTAGGCTAAAGTGGTGTTGGAAGCGCATCAAGAGTTTTTGAAAGAATTGAGAAAGCAAAGGAGGCAAGAAATCAAGGATATTATTAAACAGCAACAAAAGGTTTCAAAGATTGTAGAGAACAGAGTTCAACAAATTAAAGTGAAGCAGTGTTAGAATAAAGTATTTATTTAAAAGGTGTATATGTAAAAATGAGCTGTCTAGTCAACTTCTTCCATTTGAGATTCAACAGCAGCATCTTCAAGAGGTGGGAGGTCTTCAACTTCCATTGGTTGTTCATCTTCATCGATGCTCAAACCTAATTTGATCATACGGTGGATACGGTTTGCAAAGGTAGATGGGTCATCGAGAGCAAATCCAGAAGATAATAGAGCAGTTTCGTAGAGCAAGAAGGTAAGGTCCTTGACAGTCTTGTCGTTCTTGTCTGCATCTGCTTTGGCTTTGAGGGAAGCAACAATAGCGTTTTCTGGGTTCAATTCCAAAGTCTTCTTGGAAGCCATGTAAGCAGACATTGAAGAGTCACGGAGAGCTTGTGCCTTCATGATTCTCTCCATGTTTGCAGACCAGCCGTACTGTCCAGTGACCAATACGCAAGGAGAGTTGACGATTCTGTTGGACAAGACAACCTTTTCGACTTTGTCGCCCAAGATTTCCTTGATTTGAGTGCAGAGCGGTTCGTATTGGGTCTTGAGCTCTTCAAACTTTTTCTTTTCTTCTTCGTCTTCTTCCAATTCGAGGCCTTCCTTGGTGACAGAGACGAGCTTCTTTCCATCAAATTCCTTCAATTGCTGGATAGAGTATTCGTCAATTGGGTCGACCAAGTACAAGACTTCAAAGCCCTTCTTCTTGAGTCTTTCCAAGAACGGAGCGGTTTCAACAGAGAGCTTGGACTCACCAGTGATGTAGTAAATGTCCTTTTGCTTTTCTGGCATGCGGGTGACATAGTCCTTGAGGGAGGTCATTTCTTCGCCAGATTTGGTAGAGTGGTAGCGGAGCAACTCTGCAAGCTTGGCTCTGTTGGAAGAGTCTTCGTGGATGCCAAGTTTGATGTTCTTGGAGAAGGCTTCGTAGAACTTTTTGAATTGCTCCTTGTCTTCAGCGATTTCAAAGAACATTTCGATACATTTCTTGACCAAGTTCTTTCTGATGACCTTCAAGATCTTGTTTTGTTGCAAGACTTCACGAGAGATGTTCAATGGCAAGTCTTCAGAGTCGACAATACCCTTGACAAATGAAAGCCATTCTGGGATGAGGTCTTCGCAGTCGTCCATGATGAACACACGGCGGACGTAAAGCTTGATGTTGTTGCGCTTCTTCTTTTGTTCGAATTGATCGAATGGAGCTCTGCTTGGGATAAAGAGAAGAGCTCTGAATTCCAGTTGCCCTTCAACAGAGAAGTGCTTGACAGCCAAGTGGTCTTCCCAGTCGTTAGACAAGGCCTTGTAGAATGAAGCGTATTCTTCCTTGGTGATATCTTCTGGGTTTCTAGTCCAGAGTGGTTTAGTCTTGTTCAGCTCTTCGGTTTCCTTGGTGATTTCCTTGACTTTCTTGGTCTTTGGCTTTTCTTCTTCGTCGGTGATTTCTTCAATCTTTGGCTTGTCGGCATCTTCACCCTCTTTGGCTTCTTCTTCGACCTCAACGTCCTTTTCGACTTCCTTTTCGACCACGAGTTGGATAGGATAGCCAATGAACTCTGAGTGCTTCTTGACGATTTCCTTGATCTTCTTTTCTTCAAGGTATTCAAGCTGGTCTTCCTTCATGTGCAAGCGCATCAAGGTACCACGGCCAAGCGGTGGATATTTGGTGTCTCTGGTGATGGTGAACGATCCTCCAGCAGCAGATTCCCAAATGTATTGCTCGTCGTCGTTGTGCTTGGTAATGACTTCCACCTTGTCGGCAACCAAGTAGGCAGAGTAGAAACCAACACCGAATTGACCAATCATGGAGATATCAGCACCGCTGGATAGGGCCTCCATGAAGGATCTGGTTCCAGACTTGGCAATAGTACCCAAGTTGTTTACAAGATCTGCCTTGGTCATACCGATACCAGAATCGCGGATTTCCAATACTTTGTTTTCCTTATCTGGGACAATTCTGATGAACAATTCCTTTTCGGCATCCAACTTTGATGGATCAGTCAAGGACTCGTAACGGATCTTGTCACAAGCATCGGAAGCATTGGAGATCAATTCTCGCAAAAAGATTTCCTTGTTGCTGTAGAAAGTATTAATAATGAGGGACATGAGCTATTCATTAATGGATAAATACCTGAGAGATCTCAGCTTGGAATGCAAATGTTTCAGACATTGTTGATACTGGGGAAAAATTTTTGCATCATTCAAGTTTTAACAGATCCCAAGTCATGTGACTTTTGCAGCAGATTTGAATCGAAGGTTTTAGAACAAAACGCCACTTTTAGATCACAGTAATGAGTGATATTTGACAGGTAGAATTGATAGATCTATTGTGCTATTGCATGCGGTTAGTCGTACTTGCTTTTGTATGTTGAAAATTATTTTAAAAGTGCTTTATTTCATTCGTGAAGTATTGTGGCACATGTTTCAATGGTGAATTGGGTGGTTACTGTAAACCAGATTGGACTCCTAAGGTAAAAGATCATTACGCCAACCGTTTCATCATCTTTGAACCATATCAGCTTGCCCCTTGATTCATGCCCAATATTGACTTTGCTTAAATGGAATTTTTTCTTTATTTGATCCTTTAGATTTTTGACAGTTGATCCTTTTCTAACCGTAAGTTTCAGTTCATGCTCTCCTTGGAACTCGATCAAAGACAACTCTAGTTCATGCGGATCCAGTGTTTTTTGTTCCGGCTGTTTGCCTTTTGAATGGAATAATTTCTTGATCAACTCGTCAAATCTGGTATCTGGTCGTAAACTTCGCTTTGTGGAACATGGAGCTCTGCATGTTGGACATTCTTTTTTGCTTTTTAGAAATCGCTTACCCTAAACGAAGACAATCCAATATACAACCATAGCAAAATCTATGCATACAGTTAGATGTCACAGTTGCTTCTGAAATGATATTTAAGCATATTGCACAAGTAAAGTCTTTTTGAATATCAGAAATATTTCTTGTTAGTTTCTTTTTACAGAATAACAACTGAATCTTTCATGACGCGTCTAATTTAGGACAAATATTTTGGAGTTGAACTAAATTTAATTGAAGCAGTGAATATCGCCAATATTTTGAAGTTGAACGAAATTTAATTGAAGCAGTGAATTAGTGTTAAGTTGATTCCAAGGGACTTTTCTATCCATTACTTTCTCAATTATTCCCTTCCAACTTCTTTGATGAAAGACCTAGCTTGATCGCTAATTATTCAGGCAAATAAAGCAATTACACGTTTGATTCTGGCGAAAGATGATATTAAAGTCGGCATTATAAACGTATCTCTGGCAAAGTGATTTACATATTACCAGGCTACTCGCATCACTACCAGAACGAAATTAAAATGTCGCTCTTATGAGTCATCTGACGGTCCAACAATCCCCTAAAAATGACACCACTGATTCATGCAATTCCTATTCAGTGTCAACTTGGTTTTCCCTCCTAATAATTTATATTTTCAGCTGTTGAAAAAAATCTTTCAAAATGTCAGTGACGAAAATCTTGTTTTCCTTCAAGACCACACCTGCATATGGTAAAACGAACTAATCGCAGGTCCGCTAGTCGCTTCTTACTATGCTTCGAAAGCTTCGGATCCAAATTTCAAAATTGAATTCAATTCCTCAGAAAAACCTGTTGTACTTTATCACCAAGTTGAAGTAACTGGAATCAATCATGTGCTGCGAACTATTGGGACAATTTACCAAAAGGAATTCCACCTTGACAATCCAATTACTGCCAGTCAAGTCGATTTTTGGTTGGATTACTGTCAAGATAATCTATATACTGCTGATTTCAAGACAGTTTCTGGATGTTTCGACTATTTAGACAACTACCTTACTCTTAGATCGTTTATGGTTGGATATCATCTCACACTTGCAGATTTTGCAGTTTGGGGTGCTCTCAAAAGTAACGCCATCTTCAACAAGCAATTGAAGGGCGGAAAGATGGACACAAAGAACTTGACCAGATGGTATCAATACATGAATTCTTTGGAAGCAGTCGAAAAAGCCTTGAGTCTTTTAGATAAAGCTAAAGACACTGGAAAAGACAGAGGTGACAAGGGAAATATGGATATTCCACTCCCTGATGCACATGAAGGTCAAGTCGTCACTAGATTCCCTCCTGAACCTAGTGGTTACTTGCACATTGGTCATGCCAAAGCAGCTTTGATGAATGATTACTTTGCACGCTCATATAAAGGCAAGTTGATCATTCGTTTCGACGACACTAACCCTTCAAAGGAAAAGGTAGAAAATACTAACAATAGGATGAATTCGAAAATAGTATCAAGGAGGATTTGCAATTACTTGGTATCAAAGGAGATGTAGTTGTCCACACTTCTGATCACTTTGATAAAATTTACCAAAAGGCATTGGAATTTATCAAGAATGGAGACGCCTATGTTGATAATACTGATGTTGATACTATGCGAAATGAACGTTTTGATGGTATCGAATCAAAGAACCGCAACAACTCTATCGAAGAAAACTTGAGATTATTTGAAGAAATGCGTAAAGGCACTGAACTTGTAAGCATTTGCTAATTCTAGGGACAAACCTGCTGCTTGCGTGCTAAAATTGATATGCAGGACAAGAACAAGTGTATGAGAGATCCAGTCATGTACCGTTGCAACTTGACACCTCATCACATTACCGGAACTAAATGGAAAATGTATCCAACATATGATTTCGCTTGCCCTTTGGTTGACTCTTACGACGGAGTTACCCACGCACTTCGTACTATTGAATATCGTGACAGAAACCCTCAATATGCTTGGTTCTTGGAAAAAGCAAAAGTCAGAAAAGTTCATATTTGGGACTTTAGTAGGTTGAGCTTCATTTACACATTGCTTTCAAAGCGTAAACTAACTTGGTTCGTTGAAGAAAACCTTGTCACTGGTTGGGATGATCCTCGTTTCCCAACTGTTAGAGGTATTCGCCGTAGAGGTATGACTATCGATGCTCTTCGTCAGTACATTATTTCTCAAGGTGCTTCTCAAAGAGAACTTTCTTTGGAATGGGACAAAATCTGGGCTTTGAACAAAAAAGTAATCGATCCAATTTCTCCTCGTCATACTGCTTTGGTAAATGATAAGATTGTCAAAGTAAATGTTGTGGGAGAAACTGTCAAGACCGAAATTAAATCAGTGCCAAAACACAAAAAGAACCCAGATTTAGGCAACAAATTGACCACCTACGCACAAAACTTTTATTTGGAACAAGTTGATGCTGCTACCGTTGAACTAGGAGAAGAAATTACTTTGATGGACTGGGGAAATGTTATCGTCAAGGATATCAAGAAATCTGGAGATGCTGTTACTTCAATTGATGTAACTTTGAATTTGGATGGAGACTTCAAAAAGACCAAAAAGAAGTTTACCTGGCTTGCACAAGGAACAACTGCTGATTCAAAGTTGATCAAAACCACTTTGCTCGACTATGATTACCTTATCACCAAAAAGAAGCTCGAAGAAGATGATGATGTGAAGGATTTCCTCACTCCGCAAACTGAATTTAGAACTGAAGCTCTTGGTGACTCTAACCTGCGCTTGTTGAAAAAGGGTGATATTATCCAATTGGAAAGAAAAGGGTACTATATTTGCGATAAGGAATATACTGCAAATGACTCTGTTCATTTGATTTCTATTCCAGATGGCAGAGCCGATTCTGTAGCTTCAAAAGCAGCCAGTGCAACTACCCCTGCTGCACCAAAAGCAAAAACTCAAAAGAAGGAAGCAAATCCATGGAAAATCAGCATGTACGAAGTTGACTCTATCTATGATGGAAGCTACAATCCATCATCTAAGGTTGGAAGCATGTACGAAATCGACTCTATTTATCCAAAAGATGCTCCAAAAACCACCAAAGCAAAGGAGCAAAAGCAAAAAGCAAAAGAAGAAAAGCCAAAGAAGGAAGGTAAAAAAGAACAAGCTGCTGAACCTGCTGGCGAAGGTATTTAGTAGATAATATTAGCCTCTCTAATCACCAAGCTTGATATTGTTGTTGGTAAAGTTTTAAAAGTTGAACGTCATCCAGATGCCGATTCTCTTTATGTTGAAACCATTGATGTGGGAGAACCTCAGCCAAGAACCGTAGTTTCTGGATTGGTAAACTTTTTGAAACCAGAAGAAATTGACCAAAAGCTTGTCGTGATTTTAAAGAATTTGAAGCCAGTATCAATGAGAGGAATCAAGTCTTTTGCAATGGTACTATGTGCATCCAATGAAGACCACACAAAGGTAGAACTCCTTGTTCCGCCAAAAGGAAGCAAGCCTGGAGACAAGATCTTCTTTAAAGGACATGCTGGTGAACCAGAACCAGAATTGAAGCCTAAAAAGAAAGTATGGGAGACCGTTCAACCAGACTTCTTGACCACTGATGATTTGGTAGCTACCTGGCAAGGAATTCCATTTGAAACTTCTAAAGGTGTTGTCAAGACTGGTTCATTAAAGAAGGCTCACATTAAATAAACTGCAAGTTCATTAGTGGTTATAATGATTTGAAATCTGAATCTAGAGTTTGATCCTTTGAACATATCTACAAATGCGAATTTACAGTTCTGCAGGGTATCAATAACGTAAACATCCCGGAATTTTCTAATTTCATTAGGCTTACTGTACTTTCAAGTGTCAAGCTACATTCAAATTTCGCATTGTGTTGATGGCATATTTTTGATTTCCTTATTTGTGTAACAGAGTCTGTACCTTTGTGGACTTACGGAATGATTGGATCACACGTTCATCAAGGAGGAACTAAATCATATGACCACTCCAATCCATTGGATAGTGTTGATAACCATATCACCACTCGCAGATTATAATCTAAGGTAAATGCTCTGTTTCACCTCTAATTTGATCTCTGTTTTTCGTCATTGGCATGTCATGGGTGTTTGTGAAACTAATCTTGTACCTTTGTGGTCTTGTTGGGTTCCGGAAAATATTTGTGTAATTTTCCTGCAACACTAAAATTATCCTATATGCGAGCGATGATTAAAAGATATAATAGTGGGAAACAGATTTGCATAATGAAACAGCCCGGCCCGACTGAATTTGGCGACTTCAGCTTTAATTGATATTCTTCCATTCCGGTGTAAGTGTGCCGCACGGAATATCATTGACATCCATTTTTGAAATAAAGACTTGACAATGTACTTGGACAAATTACTGGTAGCTTGAGCCATTTGGATCACTGTAAAGTACTTGCGAGGTAGCTTTGGATAACCGTTGCGGGAAACTGGGGGTTGGGTATCTATTGAAATACTAATAGTCACAATCTTTGTCACAGTTGTTCGGAAAGCCCATGAACAGCTGTTATTGTACTACCAAAGAGACCAAATCTTTTGCATTTAGAATGGCAATCATAATTTCCCGCTAGGTACGGTACTAGAGATTACTCGAATGTTTCAGAAAAAATACTTGAATGGTTTCATTCGGCAGTATTTAGACAACTCTTTTTGTGATTGTCGCACAGTATCACAAAAGTCAAACGCACACACAACATGATTAAAACCACGCGGTATTTCCCTATATAAACACGCCAGAGAAAAGGACAGCTTTACAATATGGAAGAAATCAAACCTTCTGTAGATTTAGAAAAGAATGACACTCAAGTAAACCTAGAGCCAGATGAAGAACTCCAATTGGTGGAGGGGATTGACGCAAATGATACAGAATTTCAAGACGCTGTGTTTGCAAAAGAGTTTAGAAAAGGTCTGATCCTTGAAGAAGATGACAGAAACATTCCAACACTTACAATCAGATCCGTTCTAATTGGTACTGTATTTGCGGTTCTACTTGGATTTGTCAATATTGTTGCGTCTTTTAGGAACAATAGTTTTGTTGTTCCTGTCAGTTTGGTGAATATTTTGGCCTATCCAATCGGTATCTTTCTCGCTTCTGTGCTGCCAAACGTCAAATTATTTGGAGTTTCACTCAATCCAGGTAGTTTCTCAGTTAAAGAACACGTTATCATCAACATCATTGCAGGTGCTGCTGGTGGCAAGCCATATGGGTTGAACAATGTAATTGCTCAAAGATTGATCTTTAATGATCATGGGGTCAACTTTTGGAACTCTTTGGCTTGGGTTTTGATGACTCAAATGGTTGGTTATGGAATTGCTGGTTTGTGTAGACCTTTCCTTGTGAAACCTACTGCTATGTTATGGCCTGGTGCATTATCCAGTGTTTCATTCTTTAACGCTTTCCATGACACTGGGAAACTGGAAACTGACAAGTACAGACACTCGTTGTCTAGATATAGTGCTTTCTGGCTTGCATTCTTGCTGATGTTTGTATACTCTTTCCTTCCATCCTACTTTGCCCAAGCATTGGGTGCAGTGTCGATCTTGTGCTTTATGACTACCAGTAAAAACGCTCGATGGTTGGGTAGTGCATCTTATGGGCCAGGAGTGTTATCATTGACATTCGACTGGTCGCTAATCTCGCAACAAGGATGGTACTACTTTCCATTCTACACCACTATCAACGCTGTTTTTGGAGCAATTATTTGGGGATGGATTTTAGGTCCAATTATCCAGTTCAACAAAACTTTTAATCCTGTTCAGTTAAAGCCTTCATTCAATTATGGCGGTGGTATCTTTAGCAGTTTCGCAAACTATAAAAATGGAACAATCTCTATTGGCGGTAAAGAAGTTCCAGATGGATTCGTTTATAGCGGTGTAAGTCCAAATGGCGATAAATTTAACACTACTGTTCACTTTGACCCGTGGCCAACATACAACAACCCTTCTCTCTATGACGGAAGCAATGGTAATACAATCTCGTTGATAAGAGGTAAACGTGAATTTTAGTTTAGGTAGTAATTATCCTAGTTTGATCACTTTGGACAACCAACTCAATCAAGTTACTTGGGACAAAACGGGTCACAATGTTGTGCTCACTCCTGATTTCGCAATTACCTACTTTTTCGGATTCGTTTCTCTTGGAGCTGTAATTTCCCAAGTTCTGTTGTGGTACTCCAAGGATGTCTACCGTCAATTCCGTGAAGCTTTGGCCCAAAAAGATAGTGAATTAGATGCCCAAGATCCTCACTATAAAATCATGAAGTCTTATGGTGATATCAAGGAACTGCATTATTTGATCTTCTTCCTTGCTTCGACAGTTATCACTATACTTGTTTGTGAATTCACTCCATTTGCCATGCCGTGGTGGGCAACTATTCTTTGTATCTTGTGTGGTTTCATTTTCTCTATTCCAATTGGTATCATCCAAGCTATTACTGGGTACCAAGCTGGGCTAAATATTCTCACCCAAATTGTTGGTGGTTTCACTTTGACTGGTGACCCAATTGGAGTAATGGCATTCAAGACTCTTGGATATGACATTGTTATTCAATCACTTTCTCTTGTTGGGGATTTGAAGTTGGGACACTACATGCATATTGCCCCAAAAGCCATGGTTGCCGCCCAATTCGTTGGAACATTAATTGGTGCCCTTACAAACAATGGTGGTGCCTTTTGGGCTTTAGGCGCTATCTTCTTGAACTCTACCACTGGTGATGCATTACCAATGGCAAATTTACCAGCAGGATGGAAATACTCCAACTATCTTACCTTTGCATCCGCAGGTGGTATTTGGGTAATTAATGATTGACAATAGGGAGCAATTGGACCAGTTAGATTCTGGGGCGGTGTGTATTCAGCTTTGAACTGGGGCTACTTTATCGGTTTCGCCCTCCCATTCATTCCTTGGTTGCTCAACAAAGCATTCCCAAGTAAATACTGGCATATGATAAACATTGTAGTTATTTCAAATGCAAAGCTTCCTGTAGGTAACGCGCAAGCCGGCATTGTTACTCCATTCATTATTGCTTGGTTCTGCCAGTACTACTTGTACCGATACAGGAGAGAGTTTTGGGAAAAGTATGTGTGGATTATCTGCATAGCATTTGACTCTGCAGCTGCATTAGTTGCTGTTTTGCCTCCAATAATGAGAACAATCTACGTTGAAGATTCAGTTGGACCATTTAATCCAAATGTCGAGCCGGATTACTATTGCAGAAATGTAGATTACAACGGAAATCCAATTGCACAATGATTTCTAAATAAAATTGTTCAAGCTCAGTATTAAATTGACGTGTAGATATCTCTTGCACTTTGTAAAAGGCCAGTTTCTCCTTAATATAAATCTTCAAGGCAAATCAATCCATAAACACTGGAGTGTTGAATCTTTCTATTAGCATCACGCTTCCATTGAATTGATGTGCTATTCGTTCTCAGATTCATTCCTTGCAGCCAACTGCTATCCATCACACAGAGGAAATTAATGAAGGTGTCAACTAGTACGATAACGTCATTCGAATTTTTCCAAAATGAATAACCTTCCTGCTAAAGAATTCTATACGATAGTAGCTGGTGGAGCCTTATTGGCTGCGAATGCAGGGTTTATCAATGTGGTTTCAATGGCGGGTATTTTTCCTGGTATAATGACTCTAATTTAGGGGTAACTGTATCACACGTTACAGGCTTGGTATCTCGTGTAGCTATTTCTACATTTGCTGAGGATTTTGAATCTTTTGTTCTTGTAACATCAGTCTTATTATCATTCATGTTTGGTTGCTTTATAGCAGGATTTATCGTCGGCGACCACAAATTCACTTTAGGAGCACCTTATGGAGTTTGCTTAGCAATAGAGTCTGGAGCGCTGTTTGCATCATATCTCTTTCTCAGCCAAGAGTATATTCTAGGTGAATGGTGTGCTGCATTTGCTTGCGGGTTACAAAACGCGATGGTAACCAGCTTTTCAGGGATGGCAGTCAGAACTACACATATGACTGGATTGGTTACGGATATTGGAAACATTTTAGGGCAATCGTGTCGTTCAGACTCTAAAGCGGAATTATGGAGATTGAAAATTCATGTCCCAATATTTGTTGGGTTCTTAGTAGGTGGCTTTTTTGGAAATCTTGGATGGCTTTGGTTTAGAGAATGTGCATTATTTGTGCCAGTAATTTTCACTGGAGGTGCTTCATTTGTATACTTTTCCCTTCCTTTCGTAAAGGAAGCCGCCAAGAAGCTCCAAGATGATGTGCTCCCAGAAATTATCCCTGGTCTTGAGAAGCCATTTGACAAGACTGGAGATGTTAACCGTGCGCTGAACACGTATCAGTCAAAGCTAAATTCGGATATGAAAAACTTTTTGGCAGATATCGACACTGATAAAGCAGACGTAATTGAATTACAGACGGTACCAGCAGCCAAGAAGAGTAATGAGGCCGAATACGATGAGAGCAGCAGATTGATTTGAATCAATCTTACTATCAATAAAACTGGTTTTAAATAATGACAGAGGTGATGAATTATTCGCAAGCAGGATTACAGACTGATGTGCATTTTACGTCATTGCCAAGTCCCCAGAAATACAGCCGTCAAAACTCAACTCCAGACCTTGAGGGTTCTTGACCACCAACAAGTTTGTCTCATGCGAATCCAAACATCGGCCTGGAGCATAACTATCCATTAGTTCATCAATTCGTTTTAATTCAATATTTTTTACATGTGGCAAGTTTGATTAATGTACGTCAACTTGGCTCCATCGTTGGCTCAAACAAATTTGAAACCCCCATATAAGCGAGACTCCTTGAATTTCACTTTAGACAAATGCAAATAAATCTTGTAATAATAACTGTAATTACATACACATTTGGACAGATTGCACTCCCAGGACTTGGAGTGCCGGCCAGTTACAACAATATCAAATTAGCAGTAAATTTACCACCACCTCCTGCAGGAGCAACTAGCAGTGGAGGAGCAAATCTGCCTCCAGTACAAGTCACCACAGTTCCAGTTGTTACAACTACAGACGTTCAACCTACAGCAGCACCTACTCAGGCACCACAAGCAACTCAACCTCCACAACAACCAGTTCCACAGCCTACAATGATGCCAATGCCTCCTCCACCTGCCCAACCTCAAACTCCTCCAACACAGCAAGTTCCATCAGCACCACAAAAAGGTCCAGACGGAATCTTCATTCCAACCAAACATGTATGTAGACCTTCGGGAAGGAACTTTAAACTCAAGCCAAACTTTCACATTAAAGCTCCACAGAAAATTGAACATTTCTAGCTTGTACAATAAATACTATTTAATGAGCTCGTCTTGAAGCTTGTTTGATCGATTTTTTACGAATAAATGTTACTGCGTTCATTTAGAATCAATCCACTACGAGATCAACTCAACCAAAAGCGATCGCCACCTCGCACATCCAAGGGATTAGAGCAACTTTCTTTGTTATAATGCGGACCTGAAACGAAACAGACAAGATCAATGGTTTGGCAATTGTCTCACTATTTCTGTGGGCTGAGGGGCTAGATGTTGTGGCTAATCAAAAATTCAGCCAATCATTTTTCGAGCTAGGGTTATCAAAACCAATGTCTGAAAAATTCTTCCTTTTTCTTTCAAAAGTAAGCTGATTTTCTAAAAAGACATGTCCAAAGCACCTGCTCTATTTGCTGGATCTGCACAGGTAGAAAATCAACATGCTTCTGGAATTGTACCTACTTTACAGTAAGTTTTAATTTGAATTTCAGAAATATTGTCGCAACTGTGAATCTTGATTGCAAATTAGATCTAAAGACTATCGCATTGCACGCCAGAAATGCGGAATATAATCCAAAGGTAGGTTCCGGCTTATGATAGCGTTTTGCCGCTGTTATTATGCGTATTAGAGAACCCAAGACAACGGCACTTATTTTTGCATCCGGAAAGATGGTTGTTACTGGGGCAAAGAGCGAAGAGCAATCTAAGTTGGCTGCTAGAAAGTATGCCAGAATTGTACAAAAGTTGGGGTTCCAAGCCAAATTCACTGATTTTAAGATTCAGAATATCGTCGGTTCTTGTGATGTAAAGTTTCCGGTGCGCTTGGAGGGATTAGCATTCGCTCACGGTCATTTCTCAAGTGTAGGAAAACACTTTAACCTTAGTATGAACCGGAACTATTCCCTGGTTTGATTTATAGAATGGTGAAGCCAAAGATTGTTTTGCTAATTTTCGTCTCCGGAAAGATTGTTTTGACGGGTGCTAAAGTGCGAGAGGAAATATATCAAGCATTTGAAAACATTTTCCCTGTGTTGAATGGTAATGTTGCTCTAACTGTAGAATTCCGTAAACCTTAATGCAATTTATACAATTAACATTTTTAAAATATATATACCTAGTAATATCTCTTTTTGAATTTTGAAAACGCGAAAGCCTTTACGCGGTTGTTTTTCATCAATGAGCAAAGTAAAGTACCACGCAGGTTGGATTCAGCTAACCAGATATTGAAAAATCAGCCCTATTGACCAACTTTGAGAAGCGGGGATGGGTTAAAGGGTCAGAGGATGATTGGAACTTTTACTGGGCAGGAGTAAACAATTTCCGGGCAATAATGAGTCCAGACGCAGGATACAGACTTAACGATTCTCAGTACCCTTTACTAACAAAGGGTCATCAATCATTTCCCCAATCACTTGGAACTAACCAAAAAAGACTTGCTGGTAAAGAATGTTAAACGCTACAAGAAAGATCTAGAAAAAGACCGGGATAAAATAAGCACTTTAAAGTACCAGTATATTGGTAACTGCCGCCTAACCAGATTTCCTTCCCGTCACTTTTACATTGCCAGGGGACTACAACCTATTCACCGAAGGTACTCTAAATTAAACAGCAGAATTCAAAAAGAATCCATCAAGTGTCTGGATAATGAAACCAACTGATAAAGCAAGAGGAATCGGGATTTTCATTGTAAACAAACTCGCGCAGATAAAGAAATGGTCGCGGGATAACAAAATGCAAAACTTTTCTTATGCAAATGGCAGGGATAGTTATGTAGTATCCAAGTACATTGATAACCCTCTTCTAATTGGATCAAAGAAATTTGATTTGCGACTTTATGTGCTCGTTACGTGTTGGAAACCTTTGATTGCCTACAAACATGAACTAGGATTTGCAAGATTTTGTGCTGTAAAGTATAACATGGATGCTGAAGAACTGGATAATAATTTCATGCACTTGACAAATGTATCGATTCAGAAGTACGGAGTAAGTTTGGTTAATGCAGGATGATTATAATGAAATCAATGGCGGTAAATGGGCGTTTCATAATTTAATCTTGTACCTGACTGCGACTAGAGGAAAGTTGGCTACTCAAAAGATGCTTCACGAAATCGATTCAATATTCATACACTCCTTAAAAGCAGTACAGTCATTAATGATAAGTGACAAGCATTGTTTTGAATGCTATGGCTACGATATTATTATCGATGCTGATTTGCGGCCTTGGTTAATTGAAGTTAATGCATCACCATCTCTAAGTGCAACGACTAATGGCGACAAGATGATGAAACATACTATAATTAATGATGTAATTAACTTGGTATTTCCGCCAGATATAGAGTAATAATTATTAATCAAGTGCAAAATATGGAACGTCAAAGCCAAAAGATCTTGGTGGATTCGTTCAGCTACAAGATGATGTGGTGTTTGATAAACCGAAACCAAAGAAAAAGTCATTCGCATTATAAATAATTCTAATCCAATTTATTGTTCTGCCCATTTACGATATTTAATTGCGCGGTTAGTGTGTATAAACACAGGTTTTGGTCTTTCAGCTGGGATTGATGGAATGAATCTATTTGTGTTTTGATAGTCAAATTTGTAAGCGGTGCCGTTCTTTAGTTTACCTCCAGCGTGGAATAAATCCCGAGCTGTCAAATTTGGAGTGGTAACTTGATACAATAATTTAGTCATTGCATGTTCCCTACCAGGATTGTTTATTTTTGACATGTCTGCGTGGGGCTGGCTGTCAAAAGAAGCTTGGTAAAGTGATTGTGGGGAATTGCTTGATTGGCGTTTTGTAGGGAGTTCGTCAAAGTAGTGGATTTTGGAAGTGTTCACTGAGTAAGTTTAGATTACCTATCTTGCTCGACTTTTTATCGTATCCTACTTGATAGGTTGACAAGTAAAGCAACTCGTCCGCATTTTTGATTTTTGGCGGAGTGACTGATATATTGAATTTCTTTACTCTTTGGTCAAGAACCTATGTGAGACGTAATTACTTCCAAATCCTTCAATGGCGGGGCATGCGAGTCGTAGACTTTCCTTGTCCTTCGAGCCTCTTTGCTGACCTTAATATTTTGTTTGTCAATAGGAACGAAATCCTCGTCATAAGTAGATTTTGACGTTTTTGCCTGTAAATCTGAAGTGATGATTTTCACTTCCAAATCACTACCAGTAAGCAATATCGTACCGTGCAAACTTGTCAAGATAATGTCGCCGTTGCGGTCTAGGAGTCGCAGTCTCTGTATATGGTTTGGGGATAGCTTGGGCGACCATTTAGAATAGAATTTTCAGATAAAGAGAATATTTATAATATCGCGCATTGTCATGGAGACGCATTGTTCTCTTTCAACCTGAACTGGTGTGCTCTTTGGGATATAACCCCTAACCCCATCCCAATTCGAAATATCTGGAAGGGACCCCTCAACCGAACCCAGCTGAAATGGTCCCAAAATTACCGCGGCTTAATTGCACATCGGTGTAGCTACAAACAACCATTCAACAGTCGATCTTTTCGATTCTTGTGAAAAAGCTGTCCGAATTCCAAAACAAAATCGCAGATGCTAGGAAAAGAACCTAGACACAAGACATTTGGAACTCCGTTAAAAAAAGCCAGGCCGTCATTTGGAGGATTCTTGTCTCCATCTCCCTTTGGCACTCCAGCTCAAACCCCAAAGGGAACCCCCAGAAGTAGAACCTCAAGCGAGGATCGAAAGAGATCCTTTGACGAATGGCTAAAGATCGCAGCGGATAACGTAATCCTCAAATTCTAATGTAGAAAATCAACGTCCAAAACACTTGGAACCTTGCGCTGATTGATTACTTTGCGGATATGACTTTGCTTAGAGAGGGAGACTCAATCAACTTTCAAAAGGCATCTTTCACGCTGGATGGGTGCGTCAAAGTATACACCTCCAGAATTGACTCTGTTGATTCAGAAGCGAGAAAACTGTTGATTGGACTGGCTGGAAGCGAAGAAGAAAAGGAAGTCGTGGAAGGAGAAGAGAAAGTTGTAAAGAGGAGAAAAGTATTTTTTAATTGATTCAGCAAACGGCAAAGACTTTGGATGACAATAGTGCGCTTTCAATGAAGGAATTTGAGCTTGATTTTATCGTCGATCCTCTCTTTCAAAAAACAGCATCAGACTTTGATGAAGGAGGTGCAAAAGGACTGTTGTTGTCCCATTTGGATATCTCACCCAACGGCAATCTTATCTTTGACGCTTCTGATTCAACAGACCTGTTTGTTGGAGAAGACGTTGATTTGGACCTGTCAGATCTTAAAGGTACTCTTGAACTGATAGCAGCTGAATTCTCTTCAAAGTTGGCGAATGTTTCTTTGTTGGAAATATGCCCAACTTTTTCAAATTTCCAATTTAACACAACTTCAGAAGATTTCACTGTCCCCCTCAATAGAGAAGATTTCTACGCCGATAACTTGGAAACCATTTCCAATTTTGGCGAAGAAGATCACGAAATCAAAGCTAATATCACCCATGATGATCAAGATTATGGAGGTTTTGATGGGAATGACATGTCCTTTAATGACAATGATGCTTCAAATGTGTTTGATGCTGCAAACACTACTATAACTCCACAGGAAACTGAAAAAATCATCCAGATGGTCGAAAATTCCATCCCAATTGATGAAAGTGGATTCGCTTACTTTGAACAAAAAGGCAGAAATTGGGCTGGACCAGAATTTTGGAAATCAAGATCAACTAAAAAGTTTTCTGAAAACACTACCAAAACAATTTCAAAGAGAAAGCCAAAAACTACTCTTGAATTCAATGAGGATGAAAAAGTTGATCCTGAAGTGCTCTTTGCCAAAGGCAAGACGTCTACCCTATTAGCCAAGTCTTCAAAATCATCAGACGATCACCTTTTGCCGGAAGATTTGAAGTATAGCTGGGATAAAATGACCACTTTGTTCTTGAAGCCTTTCAAAGTAAATACCCTTTAATCTAGCTGCAAGAAATTAAACAACTCAATAGGCAAGCAGTTGCAAGAGATTCGCAAATGGAAGTTGGAAGGGAAGTGAGTGGCAACTTTCAACTACCAGACGATATGGGTGTTGATTTCGCACCTCAACAGAATGATGTCATGGATGGTAAGGTATTATTAATCAAGATGATATTGGTGGAGATTTCTTTGGTGGATTCGATGATGAGGATGACAATGATGATCCACTAAATGAATTGCCTTCTCAAATGACAATTCCTGCTCACATTGCAAATGGTGTGGAACTTGAATATGGAGACCAGTTAGTTTCTGAACCAGTTCGAACCAAATCCAAGCCAATCTTTTTCGCAAGGCAAGCAAAGCGAGTAGATGTCCAAAAACTAAAGGAAAATCTTTGGGAAAAGATTAATGAAGAGACCGAAACCAAAACGTTTACTCATATCGTTTCAGAACTGGATCAAGTGTACCAGCCTAAACAGCGCAAAGATATTTCAGTTGCATTTTGTTTCATTTGTGTACTTCATTTAGCAAATGAAAACAATCTAACCATTCAAGGGGATGCAAACATGAAGGAATTGATAATTTCATGAATAAATTTATGATTTTTATATATCTTCAAATTTGCGCTTATTAGTATTTAATGTAGCATTAATCTCAGATTCAAGCCAGTCATCATCATCAAAATCATTATCGTCCTCTTTTTCAACCTCATCATTCTCTGATTCGTCATCGTCATCAAAATCTTCTCCTAGTGCATCTCTTACTTCCTGCTTCATTGCATCCCACTCTTCATCCAGCAAGATTGGCTCTGTCACTTTCATGAATGAAGGATCAAGTATGTAATCTTCTTCATTCAGTTTCTGCCACTGCATGATGGAATCAATTAGCCTGAATTAGTTGTATGTACCAGTCAGGTGTTACTATCCATATATCCATATTTTTAGCTTGGTTCACTTTGTTTGTCCCCGTCTATATTAATATGTAGTACTTTTTTGGCTAAAACGTGGGTTACAGTTGCGTTTAGTTCGTGGTGGCACGTTGCTCCAAATTGTTGCGCTTGGATCCATAGTTCATGTGTTCGAACATCCTGCGCTAGTGGAATAACCCCACTAAACACTATATGTACCCCTTCCAACACAGATTTGCGGAGAGTCGGTAAAATTACTCCTACATTTGGCAGTGGCTCGGAATCTACGAATTGTTCGTAATACTCTTTATGTAATTGATTTAATATTGTTGATATGTATGCAAGATCATTATCATCTTCTATAATTTGGGGTCTTTGCTTTTTAGGTGATCGAGGAGCAGGTGTCTTGAATTCAGCACTTTTGCTTTCCTCTGGCTCGTCAGTGGTGGGTATCGGCGCAGTTGGAGTTTCCTTCATTGGTTCATTTATATCACCCGTCCCAATGAAAAAGTTGTCTAAAATTAATATCAAGTACAAGGTCGTATTTTTATCAGATGGGGAGACCAATGCCACACATCTGCCCGATCATCAATTGCTACTACCATCGATTGATCTACAGGGAACAGTCTTTGAATACTTTTGTGAATAAAACCTAAATCAGAGAGTCTTTACTTCCACTGTCATCTCTGGATAATATACGATCAGAAAAGTATTTTTTATCGGGATCAATGGCATTTGCGATAGCATATGCATAGTTTCGCGTCCCCATAGTATAAATATGCATTTCAAATTTATCTGAAACTGCCTCCAAGAATTCCTTTGTTCCTGGCCTATATAAGAGCTACAATACCTTAATTTCACATAGTAAATTGTATCTGACCCTCCTAGTGTGAAAGAATAGATTTGCTCCTGTATTGCAGGCTGATCAGCCAACCACTCTGTAATTGTATGATCTGTAGTAGCATGCACAACCGTTTGATCCAAATCTAGTAACAAAGAAAGCTTTTTATGCTTGATTAGTCTATCAGTATTGCTTTTTTCAATCCTCGCTGCTTCCTAACTTGAAATACCGCTTACATTCCGTGATAATTTCACCCCTCTATCATCGTGAGTCAGATTTATCGTTGCTCGTCTAACTTCTGTTCCAGTGTAATGTCCAATGGTCAAGTCTTTTCCACATTGAGCGCATAATCCTTGGTATTGGACGTCGTGCGAGCAACACTCTCTAATGGCACATATAGGGTCACTTTTATTAGTCAAGCCTACTCATCAGTGAAAACAGCGTCTATTTCCCCAAGCTCCTCTATCGTACCAGCGTATGAAGCTCTAATTTCGCATCTGGTTGAAACATCGTTGTCTGTTAAATACTCGTATATTCCAAGCACCTGATCTTTCTCTACGATATCGCCGACCGATATTTTCCATGATTTGATTTGAATTGGGTAGTGTTCAGGGTCGACAGTTATTTGCTGAAGGTCAGGCATACAGATTGTCCAGAAAAATTATTCTGGGACCAAAATTTCAAATTCTTGATCGAACATATTGGTATTTATTAGAGCTCCATTGATATCATTACTTGCGCAGCGAGATTCAATGGCCAATAAGCAAGCGCGATCCAAGGCAGCAATAGACCGCCAAATAAATCCCAGTAGAAATAGCTGTTGGTCAAGAGTTGCGCAGCGACCAAGTGATCCTGTTGGGCGAATGCGTACAAAAATAAGAGCACCGGTGGAGAAAGCGCTACCAAAACCATCATTTGAACATAGTACAGGATATTGGCTGTTGGCCTTATCAATAGGAATACTGGGACTATTGGGATGGATATCAACAGGGACAAACTTGGATTCATTGTGGCGATTGAAAATAAGAACAATCCCATCAAACCTAGGGTGAATGATTTAAGAATCAACCAAACCGGAGCAGTAGTCGATCTAGAAGCACCCGCATCTGCGCATATCAATCGTTGAAGCAATGGAATCATGAACCAAGTCATGGTTTGTTGACCGACAAAAATAGCTGCAAACATAAATAACGCCTATGTCAATATCAAATTACAGAGTCTAACTGGTTCTTTACTGTATATTGTACAATATCTACTATTGAAAATATGGTCATGGGAAACACAAAACTAAATACTAGTGTAAGGACAGGCATATAGATTGGCCTGATCTTGTTTGAAAAAGAACTAGATCCATACTCTCGTTGGATGTACTTCCATGGCTTTCTTACGTAATCTTTTGGCGCAGTAACTTGTTGCTCTCCAGAAGCAATCCAAATTTGTGCACTTTGAGCCACAAGAGTAGCGATCAAGATTGCCAATGGTGCTACATACTTTGATATAGGAATGAACTGGAATGCAGAAGGCATAAAATAGAACCAATACGCATGATGGAACTTTTCCAACAAGTTGTTTAACGATCTACAAGCAGTTTCGATTCCACTAATTTAAATATTATTTACAGCCCAATTTTAGTAACATCTACATTATTTTCTCTTCCTTTGATTCCAGATAAAGTGATTGCTTCAATGTTGTATCTCGGAAACAAGACATGGTTCCTGGTTGGAAATCCAAATGCTTGAACTTTGATGAATGACCAAAGGTTTTTCAATGCACTATTATAATATCCATAATCACCCTGTTGATGATCTGGATGTGTTCCTTTTTCATGTAGAACAACAGGAATACCAGCATAATCAAAGCTATAGGCAGCAGTTGTAATCAAATCTGCATTTGAGAGCCTACCATTGACACCAATAGGATGTAATGCAACAGAAGAATAACCGCCAGTACCTTCAAATTCCAAATTTAAGACAGACACGATTGCACCAGCGTGATTAGTCAATCCATCAAACTCTAGATTATTTGAAGAAGTGAATCCATGATACGCCTCCAACCAACTAAGAGTGCCAATATACTCTTGGTCGGTAATCAGAAACAGAATATCTTTGGACCAAAATGAAAATTCTACATTAGACTCTGGTTACTTTTACAAAACAGTGCGAAACTGAACAGTAGTTGGATTCCATTCCTGTTTAGCTCTCCATTATATGTGTATTGAGGAGCAGAAAGTACGATCGCTTCAGTTCCTTCTCCTCTTGGTGCTCTAAGTATCCCGTGCACGTTCTTTCCTTTAATAATTTCACCTTCCCTATTCAACTGAAAAGACTGCAGGGTAGTATCCAGCCCCAACAGTTCAAATTGTTCCTGCAAACCAAGTGCCCTCTGTTCATTATCAACAGCCCAAATCTCTTCCGGTAATACAAGCTTAAACGAATCTCCATAATTGTAATACCTAGTTACTTGTCCAATCAGCAGCGCTTTTTCATCCGGTACTGCTCTATCGTGCAGTAACTTTGACGGGAATAATCCAAGTGAAACTAATCCGATAAAATACACTATTATTGCGAATTTGGAGAATATTAATTTGAAAATTCGGAGAGCGATCCGTCTGGATTTTAATCGGAAAACCTCTCGGTTGAATCCTTTTAGTAATCCCATTTTTGAAAAAGATTGAAAAATTATCAAGCATTTTTTATTACATACCTTGTTCATTTAGACTGTCAGACCACTCTCTATCTGGCTCCCATCTCACCCAGTCAGCACCGCCAACAATGTTGTCCAAGGGAGATGGCGGCCCTGTCGTAGCCAGTTTGTTTGCCTTCTTTTCCAGTGAATAAGGCAGGTAGCCCATCACGACTGGCATCGAAGTAGATTTCTTGCCGTCAGATTGCATTGGCGGGGACAAGCTCTTTGAAAAGTTTGACGCCAAGTTCTGGAAGGAATGGGAGATTTTTCTAATTCCAAATTTGATTTTATCCTTTTCGTTAGTTTTAAATACTTGAATTGTTAAGGCTTTGCTGACATCATCATCGCTCACTTGAACTCTGGTGGCATACTCATGTGAAGGGTCAGTTTCATCCAGCCAAGTCATCCTTTCCTCTTGCGTCATGTCAAGTGTCGTCCATTCATGAAATCTTATTTGTTCCATAGTGATTCTCTTTTCTGGGTCTTTTTCCAGTGTTCTGGAGAGCAGATCCTGTACTTTTGCAGATACAGCGATATTTCTAGGGTATACAAGTCTATAATTAAACCCTTATTACGGTTGTTTGTTGATAACATGAAATAATTCAATTTCACTCTGGGCTGCAAATGGCACTCTTCCAAATAATAAGCAATACAAAGTCACGCCCATTGCCCAGATATCGATAGGCGCTCCGAGAGGTGGAGTAGACTTGTTTAGAGGGAGCATCATGCGCAAGTGTTTAGGTAGTTTGTCTTTTACTTCTGAAGATTCATTTATAGAGCTGTCTAGCGAAGAGTTGCTTGGGCTTTTCATACCATCATCTATATCGATATTGCACAGCTCTGGAGCAAAAAATGCTGGACTGCCCGCAGTCTTTCCCAACTCAAATTCGTTGGCAACCGGAATGCCATTTTTACCTTTTTTAATCTTTCCTACGAAAACCGACACACCAAAATCAGATATTTTAACCCGATGGTCTGCCGTCCATAGCAAATTGGCGGGTTTGATGTCTCTATGAACTATTCCTTGGTAGTGCACTATATTAAATTTGTATTACGATATTGAACCCCGGCAACCAAGTCTCTAAAGATTTTCCTTGCTGATTCTTCAGTCTGTGCAGGCCCTGGGGGATCATGATCATCTTGCCATTGAACCTCCCCTCCTGGCAAGTACTCCAGCACCAAGTATATTTTGTCATATCCAGGATCATCTATCACTTCCTTCAATCTCACAATATGAGGATGAGAGCAGTTTTTGAGGATGGCAATCTCTCTTTTGATTTTCTCTAACTGTGTGTTTTTCGCCCCTTCGCTCTGCTTTGCTGCTTGGGACAACTTGGACTGAAATCGTCGCCTGGGGTTCTTGTCCAGCATCTTTACTGCCCAGTACTTTTCGTCGTTGATATCTTTACACAGCTTCACTTTCCCATGTACTCCTCGCCCAAGCTCTTTGAGAAAAACGTATTGGTTGATCATTTTGTTTCCCAGTTCGTCAACATCTCTCTTCATCTTGTGAGTTTCTTTTACTGGAATCCATACCTCCGAAGACTTTCTTGAATCTGACTCTGAGGATCTCCTTTTGGATAATCCCTTGGGTTCTCTGTGCTGCATTTTTTTGAGAAAATTGCGTCTTGAAACGGGGCAAAAGGGCAACTCGACTTGTAGGCAGAGTTTAAATTCCTCAAGGCTCCATACCCGAAAATTCAATCTCAAATCATTTGATTAATACTTCAAGCATGTGTAGTGCGATCATAAAAGTGACACTCGCTTAACTGACCCTTAGGAAACACTCTCCAAATAAGTTTAGAAATATAATCAAGACAACAGCATTTGCATGACCTCATTTATTAGCTGCCTGTGAGCTATTCACGAGAGCGCTTTCTTGGTAGCACTACAAAATATGCACACATAGTGCATGCAAAATGAGCTTATCAGCTTGACTGGAAATGATGTAATAGCCCAGATGTTGTAGAATTCAAAAGCGGAATTCACAGTCGGTTTCATCTTCATTGTTGTCCGGGAACCAAACCGCAAACTGTAACAGCAAGTTTTAGCGTACAGATACATTTTGAATAAAAACAATCAATCCGAATTGGCTAATCTTCCACATACTTTTCTCATGTACAAATACTCGTATTATATGTTGGAACTAATTTCAACTCAAAGCCAAAAGCGAGGTTTGGCTCATACCCAATGGCGCTTGGGGGTAGCTTTGGCTCGTCGTAAATAAAACACTTAAAACTGACAGAAAAATTCAAAGCATTTTCAATATGAGATTGTCAACCGTACTTGCAGTAATTGCAGGAGTTAGAGGACAACTACCAGGGTTAAATGTACCAACAGTATTTCAACATGTACAGCTAGGTTACAATGGTACAACGCCATCCACTTCAGCTGTTGTCAATGCTGCCGCTGTTACAACTACCGACGCAGCAACTGCCCAGACAACATCAGTTCCACCTGTACAAACCACTACTGTTGTCCAAACCACTGCTGCTGTTCAAACTACTTTGGCAGCAACAACAGATGCTGCTCAAACTACCAGCGCACCTGCTCCAACTAATAACTCTGCTCCTCCTCCATCAACCTCCAATCAAACATCCAACCAAGGAAGCACTTCCCAAACAAACCAAGGCACTTCATCTGGCACATCAAATGGATCAAGCTCCAACCAAGGCTCAACTAGCTCACAAGGAACTTCTTCCAATGGTATTTATACTTCAAACACTCACAAGTGTTTTGTGAAAGGGCCAAAAAAACAGTATGTATTTAATGGAAATATCAAGCCAATGCATCAAATAACTTCACTACCAAGTTATCAACAACCAGCCCCACCTGTTGTAGCACAAGGGCCAATTGCTACTCCTCCAGCTACTCCTCAAGGTTATCCTGGGGCTCCACAAGCAAACCCAGTTGGTTATCCAGTTGCTACTCCTCCAGCATCTGTACCACAACCTACATCACAAGCAGAAAACATTCCTCAACAAGGAATACCAGTTGCTCAAGTGACTACAGCACCTTGTAACAAAGAAACTCAAGCACCAGTACCAGTTGTGACTACCACTCAGTGCAACCAACCTCCACCGCCACCTGTCACTACTCCATGCAACCAAAATCAAGCAGTTGCTACTCCAACTATCAATCAGTTGCCACCGGTGCAAACTAGCCAAGTTTATCAACAAAATGGCAACAAAAACAACGGCTACAACCAAGGAAATAACGGCTACAACCGCAACAAAAACCAAGGTAGTCAACACAAGGGCAAGCATCACAAGAAGGGCAAGCACCACAATAAGCAGAAGGGACAGAAAGGCTACCAGCACAAAAAGAAGGGCAAAGGTGAAAAGAAACACCATGGCTACAAGAGGGACATGGCAGAGTAACTCAATGAAATTCTTTCATTAGATAATATAAAATAATATATCTTTGCATTTTATTTTCTTTGATAGTTAGCGGTCCTCAATCTCACACCTACTCTTGTTAACAATAGCTACTTGTTAGATATCTTCAATGACACTAGGGTACCATGTGCGCATTGCCTGCCCTCTTGTTAATTCCGCTAACAGAGAGCTGTAATCCGTCGATTTCACTGATATCGTGCTAGTCACTGTAGTCTGTATGGTAGCTGGTCTAGACGTTGCAAATTTGCTGGTACTGAATTTCCTGAAACTGTTTATTCTCTTGATCCTTATTCTGAACATGAAACTTTTGATTACAAAAAAAAATTCAATTCCTACAACCTGGAATATAGAGATAATTGCGAATAGAGAGACTTAATTATGCGCGAATATGAATCGCCTCGTAGCAAGAAAACATTTAGGCAAGTTTGAATTATATTATATTACACATATCTAGGTTTGTTTATACTCATTAGTATGGTGTTACCATTGTCATATTAGTAGCTACTTGTAATGCCGCGATCCACATGTCCATCTCGTTCTTGCTTTCGCATGATATCAGAAACGACCGCTCTTGGAACAGCATTGCTCTAAACACAAACTTTTTCGCATTTTCCACTTGGTTAATTCTACATAGATTGTTCAGCGTATATTGCTCTATCGGCTTATCAATCTAGGTTAACTAGTTGTACTAGTAATGAAGAAGAAAACTTTTTCTCCATTGGAAACTCTTCTGGAGATTGTAGTAGATCTACTGTTGATGAAAACTTTGATTTTGACTGTGTGTCTATTCGTAGATCGACTGTGCTTTCGGATTTTAGTGAGTTTAGTATGTTGGGTTTCGACAGGTCTTTGTCTTTTAAGTGGTCGAATGACTGATACTTTTTCTTTGCATCTTTGCGAACAATTTTCTCTGTTAGGGCGTCTGTAGATTTGATTTTTGAGAGCATGTTGATTGACTTGGATTTCTTTGGCTCTGTTTGGTATATCGACAGTTGGCAACCTTCCAGTACAAACCAGTAAGGTTCCCAGTCATCCGAACGGATTTGGTTTCCTTTGTTAGTTTGATGTACCATCACAGTCGAATTCTTCCTTTTTTAGCAGATATCCTTGTAGAGATAAAGAACCCGCCACTTCCCAAGGAGTTTGCTGTATCTTGTCTGTAAATGACATGTTGTGTTTCAATGATACTGGTCTTGTGTTCTTTGTCGGCTCAGAAATATCTTTTGTAGATACACTTGGGGAAATCAGCAACGGAAGATCTACAGTCTTTGGGTCAATCGGCGAATGCTCAACTTCAGAATTTACAGAATTGAGTGAGCTAGCACTACTCCTCTTTTTCTTTCGTCCAAAAGCTTTCATTAACCCAGAAAGTTTCAGTTTGTGCCTAGGTCTCTCTTTGTCATCATCTGAAGACTCGAAAACAGGATTAGCACTATGGATTTCGGGTTTCGGTATATCTGGAGCTTGGTAAATATTAATATCAATTTTTGGTCTGGATTTCTTCTTTTTTCCTAAAAATAATGAATCTAAATCTGCGTTTCTTCCTGGTAATGTTTTACTAGCAAAATTATTCATTATTGCTGTGTTTATAACCTCTATAGAAGGCCTTCTACCTTTAATTTTCAAACTTGCAAATAGTTTCCAATCCGGGTCATCTTTTATCGATGGCACCGTGTCACTCTTTGATTCTAATTGGTAACTGAGTGCATATTGCTGATCTTGTTTTGTTTTGATTTCCTGAGGGAAATTATAATAGTCTTTTTCAATGAATGAGATAATCAATGGATTTAAAGCAATCCTGTAGTAACAACTGTTTTGGATATAGCCAATTTGATCAATCAAATAATTAAATTGTATCAGTCTTTCGTTATACTGAGCCACCCTCTCTGGCTTGTTTTTATCTTTTTTTATACACTCCCAAACATAAGTCAGATCGCTCAAAGTGATCCCCAGATAAGGTATAAATGGAACTCTTGCAGCTGCCAAAGCCTGGCGATATCTACTTTAATCAAATGCTACTTTTGGCTGTTATTCTCTATTGAAACTAGCTCTGACAATGTATCAAAAATTTCCTTTTCTTGCCTAGCAACCATCTACATCAAAAATTATCGACCTCCCACGTCCTACTTAGTCGATGAATAGGGGTAGCCTGTAATCCAGATATGATACTCTTTACACCATCATAATTATCATAATTCCGGCAGTGCTTGATTAAAAATAAACCATACGTATGCCGCCCATATAAAATAGCCTATAATCTGAATTCTAGTTTGTATTTTCGATGCTTCCAAGACTTTTTGAGATACCCACAGGGCAAGCTGATATTAAGAAATATTACGTTATTGAAATGAACGATTGATTTGACGATATTTGGAGTTACTTGCTCTTTATTGTGCCCAGTCCAGCTCATCGTCTCCAGTTCTTTTCTGGGAATGGCTTTAAATAGATTGGCACTCATAATTGTCAATTGTCCCTAAATTAAACGACACGTACGGCCAATTCTTTAGCGGGTATTTCAAGTTTTTCTATGGTTGATGTGGTTTGAATTATTGGTAATGCGAATGGTGTTTCAATGAATGGTGCGATGTTATTAGATCCCTGGCTGTTATATATCCTCTAGAATTATGCGGATTTACGTACTTCTAACTTTGAAATGTCTCCACTCCTCGATTGTACATACTCTGGTTTTAGCTTGGCAGTATCGCGTAAATCTGAAGTGGACCGCTGTCTGTAGCTTGGAGTATTTACATCGCTTATAGAGCGCGGTTCGAATTGTGGAATTTGCTTGGAAGAATACGAATTGGTCCTGGTTCTTCGTTCTTTATTTTTCTCCTTTCTCACCTGTAAATTCATTCGTAAAGAACATACGTCATTTTTTCTTAGAATGGCATTGTGATTGGCCAGGAAAAAATTAAATCATTTTTATCATGATATCGCTCAATCCTGATTGTATTTATCTGCGGTAGTTTATTTTCAATCGAAATCACCAGAAAAAAAAATTTTAACTTTTTTGGAATGCTGTCGCTGATTTCAAAAACACTGCTCAGGCTACCGGGCTCTCTGGTGAATATTTCATTCATTCATACGGTAAAGAAGCCTTGGAGACCTAGTAAAATGGTGGGCAAGTTCAAGCCAATCAAACCCAGCATTAAACCAAAACCCATAAAAAAAATTCAAAAGCCTAGGATTCCACAGTTATCCAAAAAGAAGCAAATTGAAATTGGGCTTCGAAAGATCAAGAGCGGAGATGAAAACAAGTTGGAAATTTTCAAGAGTATTCTTCCGTTATTCAACCGCATTCCAGATTCCCTGGTGAACTTGGTCAATGGACATCCGGATTTAGGAATTGAACTTGTTAAATATCAATTAGAAAGCAAGAAACTAAGGAATTTGGATTATATCAACGTGGTTATATCTGCACAGGACACATTTGTTTTTTCGGAATGTATGAATTACATGGTTGCAAACAACTTGTCAGTTGCACCATCTAAATACTCTAAAATATTGCTCCATATATTGGGAAGCGCAAAGGATGAAGAGACTTCCAGACTTTTTCTGTCTGAACTAAAACGCTTAGCACCAGTAATTGAAGCCGCAAATGACAAGCTCAAAGATTACTTTGTCAAGTGGGCTACTTTACTTGCATTAGATTCTCTAGAAGCAGTTTTGTCGGAAAGGCACTCTTATATTGGATATGGGAGTTTAGCACAGAATCACAAATTGTATACAATGAAGATTTCTGGAGATATTAGGAACAATGATATTCTAAAGTTGAAAAGCGATGCTCAAGATATTATAGCAATGGTAGAAAAAAAAGTTTTTGACACTGTTCATTTGAAACTTTTTGGAAATCCATCACAGCTTGAAAATTGGAAAGTGTTTAACGTTCAGTCGTTAACTGCATATCAAGGCTGTATGGAGGCTTTGGAAATTTTTGCGAAAAAAGGTCCAGAATGCACAAAAGCTTATGATATCTTGATGTCTGATCATTATGTTCCCAAGAAAGAAGTAATGATTACCATACCACCAAGAGTATTGAACGAGTCTCAAGTATTCCTAGTTTAACACAATAGGTTAAAGCAATTATGGGTGTAATAGATCGGCCGGTATCTCTCATTCAAGGACCACCTGGAACTGGAAAAACATTTACTTTGGTTAGATTAATCAAAAGTCTGGTGAAAAAGTACGGTCCTGGCTCGGTAATGGTGGTTGCGCCTACTAATGCGGCAACTGATAATATCGTTCAATACTGTTTAGATGAAGGGTTGTCTGTAGCAAGATGTGGTGACAGTTCATCGATCAGACCAGATTTTATAAAGTATTCGCTAGATTATAACGTTGAAGACCCATATACAAATTTCGGTCAAGCATTAGGATTTCTTCGTAGAAAACAAGTCATCTGTTCAACGGTAAATAGCGCTTCCAGTCGCATGCTGTCTGCTCTGAACTTTAAATATGTTATCATTGACGAAGCATCACAGGTAACCGAGCCTATGGCATTGATTCCAATTGTCAAGAATACTCAATCGATTGTCCTAGTTGGTGATCATCAACAATTACCTCCAACAGTTAATTATTGGGCCAGTCTAGAAGGATTTTCCGAATCACTATTCAGCAGACTAGCAAAGCATGTCGAGCCTTACCTGCTGGATACTCAGTATAGGTCTCATCCTCTAATAATGCAAATCTCTTCTGAATTGTTCTACAATGGAGAATTGAAATCTGGTGTAAAGCCTGCTGACAGGCAACCACCTGTAGGCTTTCCATGGCCAGAGGACAAGAAGCATGGTAAATTGCCTGTTGCATTTGTAAACTCTCACCATAAAGAAGATTCGAATAGTGAAGGGGTTTCCAAGACCAACAAAGAAGAAGCAAACACAATTATCAAGATATTAAAGAATTTGCTTAAAAAAGAATTGACTCAAGCGGATATTGGGGTTATCTCTCCTTATGCAGGCCAAAATAGAATACTAAAGCAAATGCTCCAGAGAGAAAAGTTGTACAAAATTGAGCTAAATTCTGTAGACGGCTTCCAAGTAATTCTTACTCACATTAGGGACGAGAGAAACAAGTTATACTATTTTCAGCTACGAGGTCTAATGACAACAATAACCTGGGCTTTCTAACGGACCATCGACGATTTAACGTGATGCACACTAGAGCTAGAAGAGGATTGATTGTGGTCGGCAATCGAAAAACACTGAGAGGTAATTTTACATGGCGAAAGTGGCTGGAATGGATAGACAAGCATAAACTTGAAGTGCGCATATAATATAATTTATTCATTGTCTTTGAGGTCTCTACTTCTGCACCCCAACACAATTGAGCCAAATTAGTCCTTGACGTACCTTTGTTTGGCTTTAAAGGTTATCTTCTATCGCCACCAGAACACATTGGGCTAATTCTCCAGGGACGTTTAGTTTGACAGTTGCTTTCCAACAAGGTGATTATGTGACAATGATGAAAAGAGCAATAATATTAATCTCTATTTCAGAACAGTCTCATCGACTAGCTATTATGTAAGAGTGAGGTATTTGAATTACCAGAGAAACACAATTCCCAACACCTGTTTCATGACAGGTTCCTGGCTAATGACGACACGGAACTAGATGGACTATAAAAGTTGAGCAAAGGAGAAGAGTTCAACTACAAAAACAGATTAGAAATGTTTAAATCAATTGTATATTTAACCGCTGCCTGCTTATCTGCCCCAACTTCATACGATTATCATTCTGGCGGAACTTCTGTTGAAGTTGATGTCCAAGTGTCTCAAGGAAAAGACTATGGGTATAAACACGAATCTCACCATAACAAGCACCATCACTCTACAGAGAATAAGGGATACAACTCTAATGACTATGGGCATAACAGCTATGGTTCAAGCTATGGTAGCGAGGGTTACAATAATGAAAATGTCAATGTCAACGTTGAAGTAGATATCAATGCTGGTTCCAACTATCACGGATACTATGAAAGCACCGTCTCTACCACTACTGTTGCATGTATGGCTACCGCAACTACTACCATTGATACTACAACTGTTGATACTACCACACTCGCATATGTTGCAATCCAAACTACAGTAGTCGATACTACAACCACTGTAGAAACAACTACCACAGATGTTGCAGTTATCGAAACCACTCAAGGATACTTTACTCCAACGATGAATAGCTACTTTACGCCAACCGCAGATGCTGCTATTGCAATTACCACAACTGCACCTTACGGATCCAACATCATTTCTGCTGCAACTACCAGCACTTTCTCAATGGCCGGTATTCTATTTTTACTTGTTACTACCGGTATTTAACTGTTAAATAAAGTTGTGTGCTATTCTCAAAAACTCATTATTTTTAAAAAGGAAATGGGACTCGATTACTGTGATGGAAATCTATGGAGTAATTACCCACCAACTAAATCAAATCAAGGGCTCTTTTGTATCATTTGTACCTCGAATTATCCCATCATCTTGGGCTAGTTTCCAAGGACGCCGCATCCCAACTTTACCTCCCTCAAAGTGGTGAAACAACTGAAAAAAAGTGAAAATTGAGTACACACATAGAAAGGTTGAAACCTCTGGAATTTCTAAGGGAAATCTTCAACCATACAGAAAAGATTAAACCAGGGATTCCTAATTTGAATTTTTGGACGAAACCCCAGCCAGTGAACTCTTAAAGATTCACAACGAGCCTAAAGAGTCAAGCCAATGTCTGAGCCTGTGCTGTGCTGGTGGACAATATATAAACGTCCAGGATCTTGGTTAGACAGTAAAAAAATATGTTCAAAGCTGCAATTTTGTGCTCGCTTGTTATTGCCCTTCCACATATGAAGAAACATGATATGAACAAGCATATGCAACACGGGAAAAACATGGATCACGGAAATAGACATAAACATCATAAACAAGAAAGATTGCCATGCACCACAGAAGTTCCTACTACCACTGTTCCATGCGAACAAGCCAAAACTACCACAACTGTTCCTTGTGAACAGCCAACAACTACAACTGTTCCGTGTATGACCACCACCACAACTACTCAACCTTGCCAACAAGCTACTACAACTTCTGATATCCCTGTAGTAGTTCAAACCACTGTCCCATGCATGACCACCACCACAACTACTCAACCTTGCCAACAAGCTACTACAACTTCTGATATTCCTGTGGTAGTTCAAACCACTGTCCCATGCATGACAACCACCACTACCACTACCACACAGCCTTGCCAACAAGCTACTACAACTTCTGATATTCCTGTGGTAGTTCAAACCACTGTTCCATGTATGACCACCACTGTTGATATCCCAGTAATTACCACCACCCCATGTATGGAAACCACCCAACCACCAGTGTACCAACCTCCTCCAGTTGTTCAAACTACTGATATCCCAGTAATTACCACCACCCCATGTATGGAAACCACCCAACCACCAGTGTACCAAACACCTCCAGCAATCATGACCACCGACGCACCAGTAATTGTAACTACTCCATGTATGGAAACTACTCAACCACCAGTGTACCAAACACCTCCAGCAATCATGACCACCGACGCACCAGTAATTCAAACTCCACAAGCTACCCCTTATGCTGCATTCACCCCAACTGCTGATGCTGCAGTTGTAGCAACTACCACTCCACCTTATGGTGGAAATATTATTTCAAGCTCAATTGATGCCAAAGCAAGTTTAGCATTCCTCGTAATGTTAATGCTATAAGTTAATAAATCTGTAAATGTTTTATTTAATCTTTATCATTATAATTCCTAATTTTCCTCTTAATTTTAACATTACGATCTTCAGTCTTTTTTTCTGCCAGTTTGGATTCTAGGAATTTCAATCGATTGTTTTCTTCCAACAGAATACTCTTTTCTTTTACTACTTTCTTGTATTCATTCAAGAGTAGATTGAATTTATCACGAACGTGGTCTCTCGGATAATTCATCTGCTCGATATCCACTCGCATTTGGTGTATTATTGATTTCAATTCATTGTTTTCGTTGACCAGACCGTATTCAGACTCTTTAGATTCAATTTTCATTTGTTCAATCTAGATTAAATGCAATTACCGCTTGTTTCTGCATATTTATTTCCAAAAGTAATTGATCTATTCTTGACTCTAATGATTTCACTTTACTTGTTGAATTGTCAACTTTGCTGTTTTTGAACTCTAATTCTGTCTCTAATTGCTTTGTATAATGATTCAATTCAGTAAATGAACTTTCTAATTTCGACTTTTCATTCAATGTTGCATCTAGTCTGCTTTTTAATTCAACAATTTCTTGTTTTTGGGAATCCACCATAATTGAAAATTCTTTTTTGCAACTAGATAGTTCTTTTGAATGAGTTAACTTTAACTGATTCAAATACAAGTCTTTGGTGCTGCGTTCATTCACAATAGTTGCCATTTTCGACTGCAAATCATCAATTTCAGTTTCGTATTTTGCTACTAGTTTTTGTTTTTCTATTTCAAACGTATCTCCTAGTTCTAAAATATTCTTTTCAAAATCTTTTTTTAATTCTTGTATCTCTATTTGATGATTACTAATTTGCAATAACTGACTTTGAATCTCTCTTTGATACTCTAAATTTTGGGCACTGAGAGCTTTCTTTTCTCGAACTGTTCTATTCAAATCTTGTAAAAGATTATTCCTCTCTTTCACATACTCTTTTCTTTCCAAGTCATTGTAATCTCTTTCTTGCTCAATAGTATTTTGTAATTCCAAAATTTTTTCATTTATAATTTGACGTTCATCTGCATATTGCCATTTGGTATCCCTCAAACAAGTTTCAAGATTTCTAGAGTTAACATCTGTCTTTTTAAAAACAAGCGACAAAACCTACTTTATGGTATTTGAAGCATCCAGTAACCTTGATTCAATATTTTCCTTTTGTTTTGCAATGTTGATGTAATCCAGCTTCATCTGTTTAAACTCGTCATTAATCTCTATATTCGTTTCTTTATATTGTTTTTCCAAATCTATTAATTCTAATTGATGATTTTCCTGTTGAATTTTCATTTGGAATTTCAATTCCTCTTTTTCTTTTTCCAATTCATTAAACTTTATATTCAGTTCATTTATCAATAGAGAATTTCTTTGCTCTATTTCTTGCTTTGACTTCAGGAAATCGTTTTGTTTTTCGTTAATCTTTTCCTCAAATTCAATTTTGATTCTGTTTTTGATTTCCCAAAACTCTTGTTTCAGGTCTTGCTTTTCTTTGTAGATTAGCAAATACTTTGAGTTTAATTCTTGTTTTTCTTGCTCTTTCTTTTCAATTACTTGACATCTATGTTACCCAAAAGTACAGTTCCTTGTTTTGATTTTCTAATGAATTCAACTGTTTCTCCAACTGAGCAAGATCCAAGTCACGCTCCTTTAGTAATTCCAAATTGTATAAAAAGTCTTGCTTTACCTGTTGTAGTTGATTAGTAATTTGCATCGTCTTTTTTAAGTCTATTTATACCTAAATTAGAAAGTTTAACCTTATTTAAGCTTTTATAATACCTTATTTAGTATTATTTACCTAAGTTAATCAACTGTGGCAACCAAAGTTTAACTGCTTTATACCTCAAATTAAAATAATCTTACCTAGATCTTAGTTCTGGTAAACCTTGATTAAAATTAACAAACCTAGATCTTAG
>JADIIY010000095.1:0-40912 GCA_027604245.1 Boothiomyces sp. JEL0838 | reverse complement strand
AACCACAAGTTTGGTGGTGTTAAATTACTTGTGTGGTAATCAATTTCTGTTACTTATAAAAGAAAATGTTTTGATCGTAATAAACATGTTCAACTTAAATCAATCCCAAAAGATTTTCAGGAAATTCAAGAAATTATCAATACAGAACAAAAATATATTACCAACTGAGATCTCCTCCACAAGCAGTTTCACACCCTCCTTTTCGTCCAATAAGTGAAGGAATATCAAGCTGATTATCGGTTTCACCGCTTCTTACCATCCATCTAGAGGTACCAAGTTGAGAATCGATTTCAGCAACGGGTGGAAGACGAACGTATATCATACCAAATTCTTCTTTCACTTCAAATGTAGCAACTGACATGGCAGGATCAGAACTAGTTCCTCCAAGTACGCGATCAGCCGAGATGTTGTATTCCCGTTTGTGTAATGGGCAAGTAACTATCGGATTACCATTTGCATCATCACCCACCAAACCATCATGCAAGACAAACGCTCTTTTGTGTGGACACATGGATTGACAACAATAGTAGCCCTTTCCAGGAAGATAAAATATGGCAAGTTGAGTGTCACCATATTTAATGTTGCAGCTGCTTCCAGTCTGTGAATGCACCATCTTTGACTTTGAAACTATTGGAATCCACTCAACACTGGACCATTCCAAATCTTTAAACTTTACATTTGGATCTTGTTTTGGCCAGTTTGCTGGTCGGAATTGTCCTCTTTCTTTAACCAGTTCAACATTGTCGATATTTTCATCTGTATTGGCGAATTGTTTAAACAATTGTCGTTTTTTCAGATCCTTCACTACTTGGGTCCATTCACAAAAGTTTGAATTAACCAGTCCCTGCATTTGTCGTTCTAGCTCTGCATTGATTCCAAGAGCATCGTCAAGGATGACTTTTTTCAAATAGTCCATTCCGCCAGGCAGTTTTTCAAGCCATCGGGCAGTTCTTTGGAGTCTGTCGGCTGTACGAATGTAAAACATTAAAAAGCGATCAAGAATCGGTATTACTTGAGATGGCAGTGCATTTGCAATAAGTAACTGGGCATGCTTAGGAACTGAACCACCATTACCACACACATAGATATTGTATCCCTTGTCAGTCGCAATCAGCCCAAAATCTTTTCCTTGAGCTTCCGCACATTCGCGCACACAACCTGATACACCACCCTTGAGCTTGTGAGGACTTCTTATTGATTTGTAACGTTCTTCCAATGCAAGAGCGAGTCCAACAGAATCACCAACTCCATACCGACACCAATTAGATCCGACGCAGGATTTAACTGTACGCAGAGATTTACCGTAGGCATGGCCACTTTCAAAACCAGCATTGATCAGTTCTTCCCAAATCTCAGGGAGCTGATGTTTTTTTGCACCAAACAGATCGATTCTCTGTCCACCAGTAATTTTAGTATACAAGTTGTACTTTTTTGCGACTTGACCAAGGACGATAAGCTTCTCTGGCGTAATCTCTCCTGCGGATACTCTTGGAACAATTGAATAGGTACCATTGCGCTGAATGTTACCCAAATATTTGTCATTTGTATCCTGGTTCCCAATCACAGTCTTATCCATAATATGATTGTTCCACAATGAAGTTAAAATGCTGGCAATTGCAGGTTTACAAACGCTGCATCCTATGGCATCGGGGGTTTTACCACATTCTCGCATAACATCCACAGGGGTTTTCAGCTGTTTGACTGAAATCATGTGGAAAAGCTCAACTCTGGAGTAATCGTAATGGTGGCAGAGAGCAGAGCTAACGTTGTTCCCCATTGATTTCATGGTCGCTTCAAAGACAGATTGTACAATAGGAAGACACCCTCCACAAGTAGTTCCCGCCTTGGTGCAGCTCTTTACTTTTCCAATTGAATCACAAGCTTTGGTCTTGATTGCTTCTACAATTTGCCCTTTACTTATGTTGTTGCAAGAGCATATTTGTGTGTCATTGGACATGGAATCGGGGTCTTCTGGTCCAGTTGGAGATCCAACGATCAATTCACCAGCAGGAATATCGATTACTTTGTTTGATTTTACCATAGAAAGCAACTTTGAATAATCTGCAGTATCTCCAATCATTATTCCACCCAAAAGATACTTTCCATCTGCAGAAAACTAGATTAGTTTTTAATTACCAGATACTTTTTGTATATACACCCGAAAGGATCCTCGAATACTAGAGCTTTCACATCATCGACGGTGAGCTAACATTAAATATCACTATACCTTTTTGTTTTTTGGAGTTTTTGGAATAGATTTTGGACCAAATTTATCTGCAAAGTAATCCCCAAATGAAGCGACATGAACACCCAACAACTTTAGTTTTGTACTCATATCTGGAGTTTTAAAAAGGCGAGGTTGATGGAGCTTTGCTTCGGTAAGGTTAAAGGCAAGAACATCTGCCATTTCCACCCCTGGAGCGATTAGTCCATACGAAAACTCTTCAAAATTGGCGCACTCACCAATGGCATACACATCACTTGCAGATGTCTGAAGCTTTGAATTGACGACTACCCCTCCTCGACCGTGACATTTTAAGCCTGCCTTTTTCCCCAATTCATCTCTGGCGCGAACACCGATAGCAAAGCAAACCATTTGACTTTCCAATATTTGGCCGTCTTCAAACTTTATAGATTTCACTTTTTCATTCGATTCATTCTTTTCTAGTTCGTTTACAAATGCATTGACATGAATTTTGATCCCTAAATCTTCAACCTGACGTACAACAAGGGCAGCGCCTACCGGATCAATCTGTCTTGCAAGAATGTGGGGCGAGCGTTCCATGATATCAATTGTATCAAACACCTGGAGATTCTTTAATGCAGCAGCGGCTTCTAAACCAAGCAGTCCACCACCAAAGACAACAGCCCTTTTCGTACTTGAATTTTCAAAATCTACTCCATTTTGGCTGTATTCAATCATTTTTTGCAAATCTTCAACGGTGCGGTAGACAAATACACCTTTTGCATCCCATCCAACAGTGGTCTTTGGCACGAGTGCAAAGCTGCCTGTGGCCAAGACACACCTGTCATAACTGTGAACAGAGCCATCAGAAGCAGTCACAGTTTTTTGCTCAGGGTCCAATTCGACAATCAGAGCATCTACATAATGGCGATACTTGTCTTTTGGAAGGGACTCGAACCATTCAGGAGATTTCATGTACAAGGAGGAAATCTCTCGAGTCTCAAAGTATTTGGTCAATCCTACGCGCTACATTAATGATGAACTTACGTTGTAAGGCAGGCAAGGCTCTTCTCCAAAGACAACAATTTCATACTGGTCGTCCCTGTCCAAGTCCAACAGCTTTTCGACAAAGTTGATTCCGACCATTCCAAATCCTACAACAACAATTTTCTCTCGGTTACGCTTGGTCATTTTTGATTTTTATTGACTCATACCGCTGATTATTTATGAAGTTTCTTATCTATTTCACAAGCGTTCGCCACAACTTATCATACCAGGTCAAGCCACACTCGTCTGAGATTGAGTCAATACCCTTGAAATTCGTAAATGTGGGCACTGATTTTTCCCCACTTTTCACGTGGTGGTTGTTATCAGCATGAATTTCTATGCGCGATAAAAAGATGAACAGGCACTCAATGAGCAGCTATTAGGATAGGATTACAATTTTGCATTTATTTGATTGACTGATACAGAAATTTTTTCAATCAAGTGAGAGCAAGAGCAGTCCTTGTAGTCGGTTTTCCATGCTTTTGAATTACGAGAGTTTGAGCTTTGCTTCACCAAAAACGCAACCAATTCGCTGAGGTTAAAGTGCTTACAGACTGCGTGAACACTTTTCAACAACAGGTCTGGCTGGGAAATTACCGATTGCGATTTTACAAGTTGAAGGAGGTTTTGGAAGTCACGAATATCTCCGACTAGAATTCCTCCAAGCAAACGCTTTTCTGAGGAAAAAAACAGCTTTCTGTAAATCTTTCCAAATGGGTCCTTGTATACCATTGCTCTTACATTCTACATTAATCCTAGATACCTTTGATTCTCTTAAATCGCCAAAAGATGCTACTTTAACTCCAAAGAACTTTAGTTTTGTAGATAATGCCGGTTCAGAAAACTCTTTTTTCCGACCATTCACCAAGTTATAAGCCAGTATATCTCCCATTTCAAATCCGGGAGAGTATAACCCGTAGCAACGGTTCTTGAAGTTTGCACAATCTCCAATAGCATAAACATCTTTAACATTGGTTTGTAGATTTCGATCAACTACTATTCCTCCCTGTGCATGGCATTTCAGACCAGATTCTCGTGCAAGTTCATCTCTAGCTCTTACCCCAATTGCAAAGCAAAGCATCTGACATTCCAGATATCCATTCTTTTGAAGGAATACTCCATTAAGCCTCCCATTGATCACATCCAATCGATCAACAGTCGCGTTTACCTTTATGGAAATACCAAAAGATTCAATCTTTGAAGAAACGATCCTAGCTGCTTCAGAATCAATTTGCCTCGCAAGAATGTGTGGCGACCTTTCCAAAACAATGACTTTATCAAATATTCCAAGGTTCAAGAAGGCCTTTGCTGCTTCAAGCCCGAGCAACCCTCCACCAACTACAACAGCACATTTTGCTCCTTTATGAGATTGTAATGCACGACTGTAGCTAATCATGTTTTCCACATTTTGAATGGTACGAAACACAAATACACCTTGTATGTTTGCATTAATCGATGGCGGGATAAATGGGACACTCCCAGTCGCTAGTAAAAGTATGTCATATGAATGAATTTCGTCAGTAGTGGATACCAACTTGTGCTTGTAATCAATATTGGTGACTATAGTATCTGTATAATACTGCAAACGTGCTTCACTAAAGGCATTCAGCCAATCCAGCTGCTTCATGTAAAGCACACATGGATCGCCAGTTTCAAAATAGCTTGAAAGAGAAACGCGCTAAGTCAAAAGTATTTTACATTATACGCTACATGCAATTCTTGCCCAAACACTAGGATTTCATATTGGTGATCAACATCATATTCAAGTAACCTTTCTATGAAATTGCCAGCTGACATTCCAAAGCCGACAATAATGATTTTCACTACCTCTTGTCGCATGATTATTGAGTCTTGTGAAAAATCAATATCATTTATTTTATCAATTAAAAGCATCCATGCGTCCAGATCCTCCTAATCGATTATTCCCAAAAACTGGGAAAAAGAAATTAGAGAAAAGTGGAAAATATTTGCTTCATTACGGAACATATTAAATTCAAGCCATAACTAATTAATTCCTTGTTTACTATAAATTGCATCCATCCAGTTTTTTATCAATTTCGCGCTGGCACAAGACTGTGGCTTATACATGTTTCGATAAAAAAAATGAAACCGCAGATAAGGTAGATAAGAAGTTTTCATTTAAACTTCTCTCGCAATCTATTTTTCAAAATATGGAAGCGGAAATTGCTGGAAACCAACTTGGACAGTTTTATGGCCCTGTGGATAAAAAGGACAAAGGGACACCAGATAGCTGGGTGTCTCGTCACCCTGAATTAATTAGGTTAACAGGCAGACACCCGTTTAACTGTGAACCTACTCCAAAGTTACTTGAAGAAGCTGCTTCAAAGTTCCAAGGGCTGACTCCGTCATCTTTGCACTATGTGCGCAACCATGGGCCAGTGCCAAAGCTTTCTTGGGACACTCACAAACTCGAAATTGGCGGCATGGTAAGGAATCCAATTGAATTATCTATGGCTGAGTTGCAAAAATTGCCTACTTATTCGATCCCAGTCACGTTAAATTGTGCAGGTAATCGAAGAAAAGAACAAAATATGATAAAGAAAAGCAAAGGGTTCAGTTGGGGTCCTTGCGCAGTCTCTACTGCAGTATGGAGTGGTGTTTTATTATCAGACTTGCTCAAACTTTGTGGTCCATTAGAAGGTGCTCAATGGGTAAATTTTGAAGGTTCAGATGAATTGCCACAAGGGAAATACGGCACTAGCTTGGATATTAACTATGCAATGTCCAACGTCAACGATGTCCTAATTGCATTTGGAATGAATGGTGAACTCTTGTCACCTGATCACGGGTTTCCAATTCGAGTTCTAATCCCTGGTTTTATTGGTGGTCGAATGGTAAAGTGGTTGAAAAAGATTGAAGTATCCAGTAAAGAATCCGATTCATACTACCACTACAGAGACAACAGAGTGTTGCCGCCCCCAGTAGTGGATAGTGTTACTGCTGAAGAATGGTGGACTAAACCAGAATATATCATCAACGACAGAAACATCAATTCGGCAATTCTGTACCCAAGACACGACCAATCTTTTCCAATAGATTCAGATAAATCAATCAATTTCAAAGGCTATGCTTACAATGGCAGTGGACAAAAGATTATTCGAGTTGAATTAAGTTTAGACGGCGGAAATAGTTGGAAAATGGCAAATTTCAAGTATGGATCCCCTAAAGGACCTCGTCACGGCACAAAGTACTGGTGTTGGTTTTTGTGGACTATAAAGATTCCAATCAAAGAGGTTGCAAGTAGCAGTGAAATATGTCTAAGGGCTTGGGACTGTTGCCAAAATACACAGCCTTCACAACCGACATGGAACTATTTGGGAATGATGAATAATCCGTGGTACAGAGTAAAGTTCCATCAGCGTGATGGTGAAATTGTAATGGAACATCCGACTGACATGCTTACTGGTAAAGGTTGGATGGTGCGAGACTATCAAGAGAGAAACAAGCCAAAAGAAGAAGCAGTTAAATCCAGCCTTAAATCATTTACAGCGGCTGAAGTCGCAAAGCACAACAAAGAAGATGACTGCTGGGTGATTATATCGGGAAAAGTTTATGATTTATCAAAGTTTATCAAGGTTCATCCAGGTGGAAAGAAAGCCATTCTGATTGTCGCTGGCCAAGACGCTACGGAGGACTTTGAGGCTATTCATGGGGATGGACCAAAAGCATCCAAGGAAAAGTATTGTATCGGAGTAGTTTCTGGAAAAGCAAATCTTTGAATAAACCCAATTGATATTATTACTCTTAAATCAGCAAAATTATCAATATCGCCGGATTATCTGGAAATGTTTTTTTCTATATGTGGAGATTTACAAGAGTTGGATTTGATTACCGATCAAGGTGATCTATATTGTGCTGCAATCCAAAGTATTGAAATTTGTAAAATCAAAAGTCTACACAGGATTCGAAACTTTGATATCAAAACTAGACTATTCTGATTTAACTAGATTAGATATTTCACATTCAAATATCAATGATGGCTGTATTGCATCACACTGACAAAACTGGAACACTTGAATTTATGCAATTGCAGATTTGGGGATTCAGGATTGAATATCATTGGACAGATACTCAAATACACCCGATTAGAATATATAGATTTCCGAAAGAATCAAAAGGAATGAATGATTTTGCATTACGATTGCGAGCGACTGTTTGACAATTTGACGATTATGAATTTAAATCTAGAGGGTGGGAAGTTTTGCTTGGCAATCCTACACGCAAGATTGTATTTTGACACCATAAATAGTCAAGTCATTGTTTTAAAAAACATTTTTGATTAATACTTTTCCGTCTTTTCTAAAAAAAGTTTTTGATTAATACTTTTCCGTCACCGTTTTAAATTGATACATTAAATGTGTAATGCACACGTATTGTTGTATTTATAGGATGGCTGTTTTATCAGATCTTTGACAAGTTTAACGTGTCACAAGAGTGGCTTCAACAAAGTGAACTAAAATACTTTTTCGACATGACATTAACCAACCAGCAGATCCAGGATTTAGACAAGAGCAACCAGCTAGCGTATCCATGTATTATATCAGGGGTCCTAATGGTTCTTGAAGCATTCGTATTCCTGTTTTATTCTTGGAACGATGCCCGAAAGAACGAAAAGCAAGTGTATTCCTGGTTCAATGTTGCCATTACAGGTACTTGAGACTAACCAAGGTTCACTTTTTCTAAATCAGGACTGTTATTGACCAATGTGGGAACCATATTATCGTTTGGTAGTACATCCCTTGCACCAAATTCGGAGTTGTACATTTACATTTTCGATTCATTCTGGCTTTGCTTGTACAAGGCGCTATTCATCAGGTAGGCTTTATTAACACAGTATTCGTTGCTAACAAGGTTACTCTTACTTTAGATCATACTTGTTGTTTGAGGAGAAAAAGTACAAGAAGGCCTTAGAGATTATTTTGATTATTTCTTGCTTTCTGATTCAGCTCCCTTGGATTTTTAGGCTTTTATTGCTGACTGACACCTCAATAGATGCTCTTCAGCTATCCAGAGTAGCTGGGGTGGTTGGCACTGTGGTTGCTATACTATGGGATGTATTCTTTATGTTCATGTTCCTGAAATGGATATGGAACCGGTCTGTAAATGACAGCCGACTGGATATCATTACAGTAATTGCTAACTAATAAGCTCTGCGGTTTATATGCCTGCGTTTTCTCGGTTTCTGCAGTGTTAATTTCTGTCATTCCACTTGACCAGAAAGAGTACCTGTATTTTATCGGGCTCTGGTTGTTGAACGGCACCAGTTTGTCCCTAGTCGCAATGAAGGTATTGCTCATTCAAGAAGAAAAGATCAAGAGTAGTTTGAGTAGGACAAGAGTTGTTGTTTCTGTAGAATAGATTTGTTTTTTATCGTGTCGTGTTTACAAAAGTGTGACCGTAACTTGAGTTGGTGATATTTTAATACAATGGCATTAATTTGGTTAAAAACTTTTGAGGAATCTGTTGAGAGATTTGAAATGCTTATTGAAACCATGATAGTGCTAAAAGAGTATTGTCTCGCTCAAACTATGAATATCGCGCAATGATAGTCACCAAACGGCGCAGACAAATTATAAAAGCTTCATTACTAGGATTGTTAAAATTGAGCTAACGTTCATAAACGATGTCTATAAACAATGTTTATGCCTATAAATCACGCGTCATGGGCATGTAAAACTTTCCTTTAATGCGCGTCTATACTGTCTCTGCATTATACACTCTGCTGAATTCTGCTGCAGCTTCAGCTCCGACACCAGTTTCAAGCTATTGGACTGATTTTCAAATCAACGTTGGCAACAACCAGCAGGCCTCTGTTGCTGTTTTTAAAATCGATTTTGACCAAACCCTTTATCTCACCTCAACTTTGACTAATGTATCAGTGCCACTTACCAGCTACGGTCTTACAGTCAACTCTACCAACAACTTTCCACTGTTAACTACGCTTGCTCAAGGTAAGAAACATTAACTTGAAGGTGCCTTAGCAATGACCTGCGCGGGTAATGGGAGCCCAGTCAACATTTCAAATTTCTTTCCGCCTGGCCAAATGAACGGCCCACCACCAAATTTAATGGTTGCACCCCCAACTGGTGACCCAGGAAGCACCATCGTCAACACGGTTATTGGTGGGGTTAAAGTAAACGAAACATTTTTCCCATCGCGTCTAGGTGTTGCACTCGTTGTTAACGGAGGAAACGCTCAAAATGCTTTAGGGTCTAGCTGTGTTATTACAGGTTTGACTACGGGCCAATACATGATAACTAGTGCAGATGGCACTCCTTGGACCACTCCCTTGAATGTAACTTGGCAAAGGCCAAAGTGCGTTTTTGCTGAAGTAAATGCCCTGGTTGGTGTAGCGCAGGCTATTAGCGATTATGGAAAAAACATTTCTACCTTGGACCAACTCCAAAGTATTCAGAACATGGTATATCAAATTTTATATAGGTTATGGTGTTGAACACTAGAGAAGCGTTTTACGGGTGTCAAAATCTGGTATATTCATTTGCGACCATTGGACAGGCAAACTTTACTGTCACTGGCACAACAAACTGTGTTTATCCTTATAGTGATCCAAGATGGAGCACCGACCCATGTTGTAATCCTGTGTAATCCCATATTAATCCAGTCTTTCTCTTACTCAATGCTGCGCTCCGAAAAGTATCACTGCATACGCTCCAGTCTTGACTGGTATCAATATTACTGCAATTACTGGTGTTTGCCATAATCCTGGTAAAATTAGTGCTCTCATGAGCGATTTCGCTCAAGCGCAGGCCAGAATTGCGTTACTTGCAGACCTAGATGTTGAAACCCTTTGGAATACTTACTCTGGCTCAATGAATAGTTGTCAAAATGCCGTTTATCAAACTCAGTGCAGTGTTGATGCTGACTGTGCCTACTCTTTACAGTGTGGATCCAACTCTTTCTGCGTAGCTACTGACAGATCATTAATGTATCAATGTCTATTTGACAAGATGGTATTTTGTTTACTAACAAAGGCGGATGAAATGAAAACTGAGCTGTTACACGTTGCTGGCTTGCCAAAAACTGGAATTTTCTCTATTGATGGTGTTAATTTCTACAATTACATTGGAAGCTTGGGGCTCGTGTATGACTGTGTTGGTCCTTCTAGCTGGAACTATCGTCGGGGGTATAGGCAACAAGGCACTGATCAAAATGGAAATCCGCTGTTTACAATTGCTCCTGCCAATCAAACTGGTTGTTTAATGGATAAGCAATGTACCTACCAACCATGGACTCGCCAAACCCAACAGCAATGCTTGGCCGATAACATTACTGGTTTCTGTGGCCAGATGGATGGCAACTTTGCCCAGCCAATTTCCCGCTTTGCTCAATGCCAAATTAACTACCAAGATGTTCAACAAAGTGGTTGCGCAGCGCTAAATGGATCGCTTACTTTATCCAATAACTGTGTATATCCTTCCAGAAATACTTCTGCATCCTGTTTAACAGGCCCAACGTGCCAGCCAGACCAAATGGGCTATCCTTGGGCATGTTCCAATTCTATCTGCTACAATTCCACTGTCACCTCTTACCAAAATTGTTCTAGTTTGCCAAACATGTACTGGGATAGCGGCAGATCTATATGCACCACGACAAACTTGTTGCCCCCAAGTTCGTGCGCAGCAAGTAATCTTACGTATGTACCTGGTGTTTACTTTAACTATGGTTACTATGATTTTCCTTCAAATTGCCCAAATTCCACCTGTGCCGATTTCCAACAAAGTACGCTTTACAGTGATCCGGCAAACTATTTGACCCGAGCTACAAATCAGGTTCTAAAGCTTTAACGTAGACCTACTGTAACAATATCGGTACTTGCAATGTTCCATGTGCCAGATGTCAGTCAATGAACGGCAACGATTATGGGGTTTGCATTGATTTAAGCTACACTTCGCTGAACAACTGCAGTTCTGTCGGTGGCCAATGGCAGGGTAACGGAAATTCTTCTGTTTGTCTCCGCACATCATTAACTCAAGCAAGCTGCACAAACTCTACGCAAATTTGGGCTGTAACTCATATCTAATGGTAGGATTGTAATTCCCAAGGTCAATATGGATGTTCTACATATACATATGCTGGCGCTTTAAACTGTGCGTGGAATCCAATGACTAAATGTATCAGTTCAACACAATGTCTTAATTCAGGCACTTGTAATGACTTTGAGTATGGAAACGGACAAAGCAATGGCGTGTGCGTCTATAAACCAGCAACTCCGGGTGCTTGCTCAAGCAACGACTTTAATACTCGCAATGGAAATTGTATTTCTCGCAGCATCACATCTCTAGCAAATTGCAATAGTGCAAATGCAACATGGACTACTAGGGCAACCACGAAGGCTGCTTGTGATGCTTATGGAGGTTACTGCATGGAGCCAAATGGAAGAATGGCCTATTTGAATTCTTCCAGCTGTGCTGCATGCGGAGGTTCATACTATAGCTTTTATCAATGGCAAATTGTAAAAATGAATTAATATATAGCCTAAATGGTCCCCAACTGCAATGAAAAGTACCCAGTGGATTCCAGTTCAGTACGCTTCGCAAAATCAATACGTTCAAGTAGTTGATGATTCTTTGGCGCAGCAATACTTTCAAAATGCTATCGGTCGAATGATTGCGCGTAAATACGTCAATCAGTTAAATATCAAGTTTAGAACTTATGGTGCTATTTACCAAGCAGTTGCGTGTGATTGCTCAGCTGGACAATATAGCTGTTTTAACGCACCTGTTTCGTCCCCAATTGATTCCTGTCTCGCTGATCCAAGTAGCAACTCTACCTGTTCAGGAATTGTGATTCCGCAAGGATTATTCAACTCTTCAAACCCTGTATCGATTGTAGTCAACTATGTTAGTGGCTCTGCCTTTGTAAGTAGCACATTGTCTGGCTTGGTTAAAAGAGCGACCTCAAGCTCTTCAGTTGCGGTAATTAAGGACGCTTTAGGAAATATTGTTGGTCAATTGGTAGGGAATGGGCAGCAATATGTATTCTCGCAAATGCCAACTGGTTCAGTATCAATTTGCTTGGGTTTGGATCTATCTATAAATCAAAACAATGTCACCTATCCAGTCCCTGATTTTGTCAATATGTAAGTAGTTTAATTAATTTCAGGACAAACAACGCTCTAGGTGTCCCACTAAACATTTCAGTTACGAATAATGGCAATCAATACTGTGGAAGTGTACCGGCATTCCAGTCAGGAACATTTTACCCAGTCTTGAGAATGGTTAGTCGTGTTGATGGTTCGTATGCTGTTAGTTCCACCACTACTGTTCCTGCTCTCACAACTACGATTGGAATGGCCTACGGAAACAGCCCTACTATGACAGGTGCTGCCACAACAACTCTCCCAGCTAATGCTTCTGCAAATTATGCTCCTGCTGCTAGCACTACTGCTGCAACTACTGTTCCAGCTGGAAGCTTGCGCGCTTCTATAAGTTTATTCCTCGTATTGTTAATGGCGGTATCTTTGCAATAAAGATTATTGGTAGAATTTAAACACTTTTTTTTTCATACCTTCTCATTTCGTTTAGCGGTTGATGGAATTGTACAAAAACATCTGCTGATTTGAATTTGATCTCTTCAAGAAATACCGAAACAATATATTTAATCGACTTTGATGGAACGCTTACCAATCGAAATTTGGGATAGAATTGGCTGTTGTGCGACCAACAAACTCTTCAGAACTCTAGGGAATTACAAAGTGATTAGGGGATTTCAAAGTTGGAAAATACGGCGAGGTAAAAAACATACAACTGGCTTTATTCTTGATTCGGAAAAATAAAATACGACGATTTAAAAAAAATGCTTCATCGATTTTGATGCTTTATTTTTTTTTGATTCACCATATATTTGACGTAAATCGACAACCAAGCCCATGTGCGTATATAACCTACACACTCTGTCCAAACGATAATATATCTTTATGGGACGTGGAAAGGGAACAAATACAGCAGACAAGGCAATGATTCTTGAATGGCTTAAACAAAAAGGGAACTTTGATCATATTGAAGGAAGACTAGCTCAAAGCCAATCAGTTGTTGCCGGAAACAGGCTCACCAAGGACTCTGCTTATGCTAAATTGTCAGATTATATTGAAAAGAAAACTGGCAAAAGCAAAGTATCAAGGCGCGTTATGCATCATACAGAAAATCATACATGGACGCGAAGAAAGACAGTACTCGAACTGGTTACGGGGTAACTGAAAAGGATCGAAAGAATGGTGTAAAGACCATTGAGGAAAAGCTTGAAAAGGCGTGTCCTTACTTTCAAGTAGAGCTCCGCATATTCAAATATACTTCAAATGTTTGAGCATTTGAATTTGATCAAATAATTGAAAGAAAAATTTGAGTTTGATTTTACAAATAACTCGGAAGATTTGATTTGAACTTCAAATCTTTCGACATGAGTCAACAAAAATTTCCCTCCAAAATGTCAGATCTTACGCCAAGCGAATCGGCCTCAAATATTAAGTCAAACAAGAGACCAAGATCAGTTGTATGGGATCATTTTTCAATATCGGACTCGGATAAAACAAAGGCAATTTGTAGACACTGTCCAAGACACAAGAACAGTTATTCGTACAACAAAGGAGGAAGGACGAATTTGATGAATCATTCAAATTCTCAACACAAACCAATTATAAATGCTTGTGAAAAGAATTCAAAACAGTTACGAATTGAGGAGGCGCTGAATCTCTGTCCTGTCGTGTCGTATTCACAAGAGCTATTTGATGATCATTTAATTGATTGGATTGTGTCAAATGACCAGCCATTCGTAGAGGTAGAATCTGAAAAATTTAAATCAATGATAAAGTTATTGAAACCAACAGTTTCAATAATGAGCTCAGATACCGTCAAAAGGAGAATCTTGGCCAAATACAAAGTCAAATTGTCGGAAATGAAGTTCATGATGGAAACACTTGACTCGAAAGTTTCTTTTACAATGGATTGTTGGACGTCACCAAATAATCTTTCATTTTTGGGTGTAACCGGACATTTTATTGACAAAGATTGGAAGGCACATGCATATACCTTGGCATTCAAACCTTTGGATAAATCACACTCAGGATCAAATCTATATGAAGCATTTTTAGGAATACTTGAAGATTGCGGATTACGACATAAAACCATGGGTATTACACTTGATAATGCGTCAAATAATGATACTTTTGTAGCTTGTTTAGATCAAGATGACACTAGTTTTAATAATTTTCGTCATATCCGTTGTTTTGCACATGTTTTAAATCTAGGAGCTCAAGCTGCATTGAATGTAATCAAAGATGATTTAATTCAGCTTAGAGTTGGTATTCGAAAAATTAGGAGCAGTCCTCAATCATTTATCAAATTTAAAGAGTTTCAACAACCTACGGCAGATGGTAAATATTTAAAGCCAATTCTTGACGTTGTAACCCGTTGGAATTCTACAGCTGATATGCTTGAACGTTCGTTAAAGTTAAAAAATTCTTTGATTAGTTTCTTTACTGACTGGGATTCTAAAAAAATGATTGATGACCCTATATTATCTTTAAATCCTCAAAGTTGGGCAAACTTTGAACGCATCCTCTCTTATTTACAGCCATTCCAGAAATGTACGCTTATGGTTTGTGGGGATAAATATCCTACTTTATCTTTGGTAGTTCCGCTTTACAACAGGCTAATGGATCATTTGGATATTTGGATGACTCAAAAGACAAAGCCCGAAGAAATTTTTCATCGAGCAACTGTTGCAGCAAGTGCAAAAATTAAGCAATATTACAACATGACTAGTGACATTTATACGATTAGCACTGTGTTGGATCCTCGTTTTAAACTTGATTATTACAAAAAAAGTACCGGAAATTGTCAAGAGTCCTACCAAGAAATTTATGATATTGTTAATGTGGTATATACAGCATTCTATGCTCCAGCTGCAGCAGTTACTATCGAAGAAGATAAAAAATTTGATGATGATTTTTACATATTTGACGAAGATATACCCTTAAATGCCGTCGACGAATTCAGAGAATATTGTAATGACAAAAACAAGCTAAAGGGTGGCAAAAATGCTGATGTTTTGGGTTGGTGGAAAACTAATTCTAAAACATATCCAAACCTTTCGAAAATGGCTAGGGACTACCTAGCTATTCCTGGAACATCTTCGTCCTCTGAGCGACTATTTTCAACCGGCAAACATTTGATAACTGACACTAGATGCTCTATGAGTCCTACTACAATCGAGGCTTGCCAATGTCTCAAGTCATGGTTATAAATTATCAAATCATTTCAAATATACGTCAAATACTTTCAAGATTTGAATTTGATCAAATATTTAAAATTAAGACTTGACTTTGAAATTTTCAAATATTTGAAGTATATGTGATCGATAGATTTGGATTTGTGTGGAGCCCTATTGAAAAGGAAAATGTTTGGAATGAAAAACAAAAGGGTTTCAGTGACAACTACCTTTCCACACGGTTCATCTATCTATCCTTGAGTATTTGGTTGTCCTTTAGACTTCAGCTGTTGTGCTCGTTGTTCACGCTGGCGATTTGCTTGATTGGTGCTGTTCAATCGCCAAGTGCGCAACTCGCAGCTTCGATCGGTGTCTCTTTGACCTATTCGTCCCAAATTGCCGACTCTATGCAAAGACTATTGGCTGTTCTCGGTGCAGGAGAAGGCGAAGTAGTTATAGCTAACATTAGATGAACACAGTCGAGCGACTGTTGCACTATGCTCACGAAATTCCACAAGAGCCACCATTGCAATTGAAAACAGACCCAAGCGACTGGCCAAAAGATGGAAATATTTCAGTTTCCAGCTTGACCGTTGCGTATCCTTCAAAGCCTGATGTTCCAGTCATTCGCGACTTGTCATTCAAGATCAACGGAGGAGAAAAGGTTGGAATCGTCGGTCGCACTGGATCAGGTAAATCCACGTTTGTGTCTTTGCTATTCCGTATCATTAACGATTTCCAAGGATCGATCGAAATAGATGGTGTGGATATTTCAAAGATTGGGATAAAGACACTTCGATCTGGACTGTTTATGATTCCACAAGACCCAATTCTATTCAGCGGCACAATTCGTTCAAACATTGATATGATGAACGAGTACACCGACAAGCAACTGTGGGACGCTCTAGAATGTTGCGGCCTAAAAGAATTTGTTGCTGGGCTGCCTGAAGGATTAGAAGAACCAGTCGAATCTGAAGGTGAAAACTTTTCAGCTGGTCAGAAACAATTGCTTTGCATTGTATTAGCGGTACTAAAGAAGCCGAAAATCATTGTGTTTGACGAAGCTACGTCGGCTTTGGATTATAAATCTGACGAAATCGTTCAAGAGCTGATTCATAACGAGTTGAAAGGGTGTACTGTCATTACTATTGCGCATAGATTAAACACCATTGCTGCATATGACAAACTACTCGTGCTGGATCAAGGAAAGTTGGTCGAGTATGATTCACCAGCTAGTCTGCTACAGCAAGACTCGCTGTTTAGAGAACTGGCTTTAGCTTCTGGCAAAGATAATTTCGAGCTCTTGAAGCAACTAGCAAAATAGAAATAGAATAAATTCATGTTTCCAATAGTTTTAAACTGCAAGTACAAGAGTAAGCCGAGAAATGTTTTATTTCCCCACCAGGTTGAAAGAATAAAAGAATAGTCTAGTTGAAACTAACACTACTAATCAGAGATCGATCAACAGTATGTATATAATAACTTCCACCTTCCGGCATCCAACTGACACTATTTCTAGCAAAATGGTACTCCTTGACGGTAAATATACTTTCTATGGCATTTACTCTACGATTCTGTTGTCGACTATTTAAAGGCACAAAGCTTTTAAGAGTAATTATCTTTGCTGACTCTTTTAAATCCAAGAATTTTGCTAGTATAGCTTGGTTTAATGCAGGGTCAAAAGCATAACTGTGTTAATATAAAATACTTGTTTACAAATATAACGTCTGCTTTTGAGATTACTTTACTTATACTTTCGTCTTCTAGGAAATCTCCTTGTTTAAGAAATATCCTTCCGCATGGTTTGGAGTAGTATCGCATCCGTGACAAGAACTCATTGCGTTGTTTTTTTGCAAAATTACTTGGTATTTCCATTATTTCTATTCCATATGATTCACATAGACACTCTGCAGCAATTTGTAAGACTACGTTACCTATTCCGCTCCCCATATCCAGAAATATATCTGTTGATTTTATATCAGCTTCTCTTATTAATTCATGTACAAAGGAATGCTTGATTTCACCATAGACATTGTTTGAAAATCCCTCATAGTGGTTTAGTAAATGAGATTTTGGGGCTATTGAACGCGCATAAGACTGTTCAAGTATATGTGTAATTAAATCAAATGAAGCTGGTGGTCCTTTGATTTCGCAATTGTCAAATACTCCAGAATCCTTAAGTTCGAGCATTACTGCGTTAAAGGCTAGCATTCCATCTTTTAAATCTGCCGTGATTTGTTTATGGCAGGCTATATTAACACAAAATACCTTTCATAATGTTTCTAATTATTCCAATACGAGAGTCACCAAAGTTGTTTACTGTTCCTTTTGGAAGGCATTCTGAGGCGATTAATTGTACTGTATTATAAATATCTGTTATTGGTGCATATTCATCAGGGCTATTTGAAATAGCCAACAGGAATCTATATTAATGAAATGGTACTCTTCGCGACAGTCTCTTCCGGGATATTCCAAGGTAATTGTTTCCATATCTTGACCCTCCACTATATTAATATTAGTTACAAGGCTTGTATACTTTGAGATTATCCAATACGATTTGCTTTGCCTCAATGGCATTCTTTTGAGCAACCGGCGCTTGATATCGATGGTCTTTTTTTACTTCTTTCTTTTCCTCTTTCTTTAGTTGCTTTGTTTCTTTCTGTTCTTTTGGTTTATCTTCTATTGGTTCTGTTTTAATTTCCGATTGCTCTCTCTTTCTTTTTGTTGACTTTGTATTTGGCAGGTAAGGTAAATAGACTGGGAGGTAAACGTACCGTTTGGTGTTTTCCAACTTTCCCATTCGTGTAGAGATCTTGTAGAAAAAAAGGAAAAGTGGTTCACGATTAATCTTTTTGAATTTGCTTCTCATTGGTTAGTTTAGATAGTATCTGATTGGTTTAGATAGTATCTGATAGGTTAGTTTAGATAGTATTTGATTGGTTTAGATAGTATCTGATTGGTTGAGACAGTTTAGGGTTAAAGTATTAACAATGAATACTAGCACTACTTTAACTGGTAAGAGATTATTCACTATTGACTCTTACAATTAGGGTTAGAACCTTTAACCCTATTCCTTTTTTTTCTCTTTTAAAAAAATGATCTCTTTTCAACTCTCTAGTGAATTGAAATGAAAGCATTTTTGTATGCAGATGATGTTTTTATTACCAATTGGTTCTCCTGAGGCACTTTGTACCTGCCACAAGTAGACAACAAGTAACTGATGCATATTGATTCTTTTTAATTCCGCCTTTTAAAGGCGATTCTCATAAAGATCCTTGATTGCCAATAACTAAAACTTTTTAATAATTGCATGTGATTACATGTGGCAATAAGTGGCACTTTATACAATTAACTACACTCTCTTGGCGAATCAGAGTGCAACCCTATCGCTTACATAATCAATAGAAACTATTTTTCAATTAGAGCCTTTTCATTATGATTTTTTCTTTTATGCCAAGCAAGGCGGGAATATTTTTCTCAATCTAAAATGGGTGTCTTTCTGACCACATTTGTCTGGCTGGGTAATAAAGAATTAATCCAGGTCTTGGAATTGTCATTCCGCTGTTCTGGCTGAAATCAGCTATCGGTCGTCAACTAACTTATGAAATTGGGGAATCAACACCAACCGAAGGAAAAGTACGTCGATCTTGCACTATTCAAAAGGAAAACAGACTGCTCACAGTACCTCATGAGTCAGTAAAGACCCTGTATGATGTATTGCAATACGCGGTTAAAAAGTATCCCGCTTCGTCGCATTTATTTGGGCAAAGAGACCTCGTTAGAATTGTTGAAGAAGAAAAGCAAGTGACAAAGATTGTCAACGGTGTAGAAAAGACTGAAACAAAGACTTGGAAATTCTTTGAAATGAGTCCTTACAAGTACTTGACTTACCGCGATGTTGCTGATATGGCTACTAAAATTGGGGCTGGATTGGTTAAATTGGGATTGAAAGCCCAAGATAAAGTAAATATCTTTGCTTCTACTTCTCAAGAATGGATGCTGATGACTCATGGTTGTTACACTCAATCTATCTACATTACTACTGCCTATGATAACTTGGGTGTTGATGCTCTGATCTTTTCTTTGAACGAAGGTAATTATTACTAATCAAAGGTGAAGTATCCACCATCTTTACTCAAACCGACTTGTTTGATGTCATTAAAAAGATTGGAAAGAATTGTCCTACTTTAAAGACTGTCATTTACAAAGGTACCATAGGAAAGAAGGAACAAGAAATTATTGATGGTGCTAGTCAGTTTAGATTTATTTCATTGGAAGAATTGATCCAATTAGGAAAAGAGAATCCGGTTCCTCCTTGTCCTCCAAAGGCAGACGACTTGTGTTGTATCATGTATACTTCTGGCTCTACTGGTAATCCTAAAGGTGTAATGCTTACTCATGGTAACATGGTTGCTTCTATTGCCGGTGTATTACCATTGTTGAAAACCATCTTGGCTGAAAACGAAGTATATCTCGCTTACTTGCCTCTTGCTCATGTTTTGGAATTCTTTATTGAAAGTACTTGTATTTTCTGTGGTGTAACTCTTGGTTATGGGTCTCCAAAGACTCTTACTGATGCTTCTGTTCGTAACTGCAAAGGTGATATTCGTGAATTGAGACCTACTTTGATGGCTGGTGTTCCTTCTGTTTGGGAAACCATTCGTAAAGGGGTTCAGTCAAAATTAAAGGAAGCTTCTCCAGTTCAGCAAATGGTCTTTAACATGGCGTATGCATTGAAAAAGTACTTGATCAATTTGGGATTGCCTCATTCTTTTATGGACAAGATTGTGTTTAAAAAGATTTCTGATAATACTGGCGGAAGACTAAAGTTTGCTGTTTCTGGCGGTGCTCCAATGGCTGCCGAGACTCATGAATTCTTGACTGTTACTCTATGTACATTGTTGCAAGGATATGGGTAATTATTATTAATATTAGTATGACTGAAAGTTGCGGATTAATTGCTGTTCAAAACGCATCAGACAAGGGACTGTTTGGTGTTTGCGGTTCTCCTTCTCCTGCTTCTGAAATCAAATTAGTAGCTTGCAACAACTATGATCCTAATCCTAAAGATGGAAGATTGCCTCAAGGTGAATTGTGGGTTAGAGGTGCAAATATTATGAGAGGATATTACAAGCAAGACAAACTGACTGAAGAAGCATTAACCAAAGATGGATGGCTAATGACTGGTGATATTGCTGAATGGAGACCAGATGGCTCTTTGGCGATTATTGATCGTAAAAAGAACCTTGTCAAGTAAATCTTGTTAATGTAGATTGGCTCATGGTGAATATGTTGCTTTAGAAAAGCTTGAATCTCAGTACAAGACTTCCAAATACTTTATGAACATGTGTATCCACGCTGATCCTTTCAAGTCCTACATTATTGCATTGATTGTTCCAAACGAAAAGGAATTGTTGGCTTTAAAGAACGACTTGGGCTTGGGCAACGTTGAACATAACCACGAAAAAGTATTGAAAGAAATCCAAGAAGATTTGCTAAACATTTGCAAGACTAATGGCCTAAAGAGTGCTGAAATCTTGCGTACTTTTAAATTTGTTGATGACGAATGGACTCCCGATAATGGATTCTTGACTGCTGCTCAGAAAATCAAGCGTAAAGAAATCTTGGCTCATTACAAACAGGAAGTTGAAGAGATGTATGGCAAGAAATAAAATCCTTGTCTTTTTTGGAATCGCTTATATTAATCCCGCTTTTCTACATTTCGTCTAAACACAAGGATCTTCAAATCATTCTTTATTCAAAAATGAGTCTTGAAATCATTAATATTTAATCTATCTATATCTTTAACATGTCGTTTAGACACAGCATGCGTTTCAGTAATGATTCCTTCAAGCTTGCCAATAACCCTTTCTAACTGCTCGTCGGCTTTACACAATCTTGACACACAAACAAGCTCCCTGATTCCATCTTCCAGCCGCTGCGAAATCCTTTAATTAATTCCATTTACGTTTTTTTCTCTCTTCTCTTCGTAAACACATGTTTCTGTTTTGTAGGTTCGACTTCAACTGGTTCATAAAAGATGCTTTTTACTATTGGTATATTTTGCTTTTGTTTGTACTTGTTCCATGCTGGTTTACGCTCGTGCTGTCTAGATTAGCAAAGAGTACTCTGATAGTAATTGTAAATGCTTGTTTAGTTCTTGTTCTTCAGCGTCTTTGACTGGTCCTATATGATTGTTGAACAGATTGGTTTTCGTTTGTATTTGTAATTGTTTGTATTTGGTCATTAGTAGATTGAATTCTTCCTGCTGGTTGGAACTGTTTACTTGTAGTAGCCGCAATTGCTCTTTCAATTTTGCGTTTTCTTTTTCCATGGTTGACAGTTCATCTACTAATTGGTCATTCTTGTTGCTCAATTCAACAATTTGCTTGTCGCATTTCAAATGGTCGATTTTCTTTTTGCGGAGTTCTTCAAGCTCTTTTTGGTGTTTCTTTGCTAAAGAGTCAAGCTGGTTTTCGTAGTGCTGTCTCAGTTTTTCTTCGTTTATCCACGTTTCGGATTCGAGAATCATGTCATAGTCGGCAAGTGCAACTCCCAACAAATACTCTAATTTCCTAACTTCTCTGAATTCTGCTAGTTCTTCATCGAATGGTGGTACAGTTATATTTCGTAGTTTAGCGACTTTGAATTCTGCCATGTGTTTGAGGTTGTCAAACATTGCCTTCAATTCGTCATAAGTGTGCTGGATTTTCTCGGAAACTTCTTTTGAATTCAAAGCATTCTTTTCTATTAAAACACTATTGGTTTCAGGTGTATGCAAGAGCACTTGCGTTTCTGTTTTGATTGATTTTGGTGGTTCTTTTTTGAAATTCGATAGGTGCTGCTTTGGCATTGTACTCAGTGCTCGGCTGAAATTCTCATCATCTTGAAAATCAATATTTGAAATTGTTTCGAAAAACTGTGCTTTGGTTTGTGCTGTGTAAATGTTTGTTTTGGCATTCATGATTAAATCTGGCTTTAAGGATTCTGTGATTGTGCGTGATTTTCGTGTATATCCTTCATTTCTAGATCTATTTCCATCTCTCGTATTTTCAATTTCCTTTTCTTCAATGTCTTCAACTACTATATCCATATCCTGGCTAACGCGTGTCATTTGTAAAAGAAAATTTTGTACATATTTGATACTTAATCAATTGTAGAGATATAATTAGTTCTATGTTTATTAAATGCATGTTATACAAACTGTCTAAATTCAATAGAGTATGTCTGGACGTTGCTGTTTGTTATACTTGAAGAGTAAATGTTTAACGTGTAAATTTAAATACACAAGGGTGTTTATTGACGAGTACAAGCGAGTTCAAGTTTAAAGGGCTAAAATTGCTAATAGCCACAACGAATCACTATTTCGAACACCAATATTTTTTACTGTGCCGCCATTACCAGACTGTCCACTTCCAGATTGTCCATTACCAGACTGTCCATTCCCATAACCGGTATTTCCATTACCATTACCAGACTGTCCATTCCCATTACCAGTATTCCCACCATTAGAGTTATTACCAACAACACAGTTACCTCCAGAAGTCACTCCAGTTGGACAGGTAGAGCTAGTAACACACTGGTTGTTTACAATAACTGGGCAAGATGAATTTGTACTTTGACAAATACCAGCTTGGATTAATAGAAATGTAAAGGTATAAAAGTTCATTGGAATTCATTTTGATTTGGTTTGATATATACTGTCAACTCCGCCTATTACGTCACCAAGGCGTTGCACTGAGCCTTGTGTCACTCTTGGTGTTAGTTTTTATACTTTAATCTTCAATTGAGAGTTGATATGCACAAGTTCTTGGCCAAAATTAATCTATTATCAACAAATCAAGCTGTTCAATTTGAACAGACATTTTCTCCAATCTAGGTTCCATTAAGGAACATGCATATCCTTGTTGATTCTGCATTTACCACAAGTGATTCAAAAATAAATAGTTGAGTTGGGATTTGTTCAAAAATGTAATAGATTTTCGACCATGTAATAGATTTTCAACAATGTAATAGATTTTCAACAATGTATTCTTGATATCTTGAATAATTAGATTCAATATAAAAGTGATTACGTAATCCACTGTATTGATTCTCAAAGTATATTTGATATTCGGTATCGAGATCTCGTTCTCGGTAAATTTATATAGTCGCCCAGTTTGTCTCAACTTTAATATATCCAGCAAAGTAAACTTTTAACCGATAAATATATTCCAACCGATTACTTTTTAGAGTACAATCATGTACACTCGATTGTGAAACTTACCGCATGGTACTCGGTGACCGCTCCGAACTCCAACAAAAAATTCGAAAAAAAAGTATTTTACCAATGTCCCAGACAACCAGTCTTTCCTTTACTTCTGGTGAATGCCTAGAATGTACTCTTGATTTCATGCAATGCTACACTTCCACATGCAACCGTACCCTCTCGCACCAACAATGGCAAGTAGAGTATTACACTTCAACAGCAATGCTAGTAAACCAAGGAACAGTACTTTTAAACTAATTTAGCATACTTGCTTGACTGCTAATGGATACGGAAACTCTCTTTCCCTTTCGTATTGTGATGGCATCAAACCAATGAACTGGGTAGCACTGGAAGGTACTAATTTCATGTCTCTTTTACTAGAAAATACTACCAATTCGTGTGCTGGTGTTATGCAAGGAGGCACAGTTGGGTTGGTGGATTGTGATCCTACAGACTACAAACAAAAGTTTTTCAAGCTATCAGTAATGCATTTGCAGTACTTTTTATTAACTATAGACCCTATCCAGTGATGCCAAAGCCAAGAACGCCTTCTACTTCCAATGACACTTTACCTACTCTTCCTACCAGTATCCCAATCCCAACTTTTGTGCCTGACACACCACACATTTCATACTCGTCATCAAACGACACGACTGGCTACTATGTAGCACTACCAATACTAATTGTCATTAGTATTTGTATTAGAATTTTTTGCTATGCTCAAAGAGCTCAAAGAAGAAAAGAAATTCAGACTCAAATTGATACTCAGCTTGCTGAAGGTAAAAAGTTGGATGAAATTGTTATCGATGGCGTGCCTGTTGTGAAGCCAACTGAAAATAATTCTTTGGATATTCCAACCGTTAATTTGGATCAAAGTTCTGCATTACCTGCAGTTACTGAATCTGGTAATTCTCTACCAGTTACTGAATCTGGCACTACCATGCCAGCTACACTGCTCAACCAATAGATTTAGAGTAATAAAAAAGAGTGCCACTCTTTCCATTTTCATGTTGCACCAAATTTCAAATGAGCTAGGAATGATTGGCCAGTACTTGCCAGTATCTCACTACCACACCCTCCGACTCGCTTTCCGCTCTTCATTACCACCAGTCCAGCTAATCAATCCCTTATCCCTTCAAAAACCAAAAACCGATATTTCGAATTGGATTACAATTCCATCAAATAGAATTACAGATGCTGTTATTTGGAAATTATTCGAGTATGGGCTGCACCAGTTGCTCTGTAATCCTGATTACACTATTCCGAATGAATACGCATGTTACTTTTTGCTTCGAATCATCAATTCAGAGTTTCCGCTTAATCCTCAACTAGTATTGAAGCTGTTGCCCTTGATTCCCGATGGTACAGTCGGGTTTGTTGGTAATTCGCTAGAAACTGCCAAGTGTATACATTCGAGTACAAATGTTGTTCCATTCCTTAGTTTCCGTCTGCTAGTTTCACAATGCTTGAAGAAAGGTCACAATGATCTCGTGCTTTCTATTCTTACCGACAAGTTTGTAGCTGTTAACCCTTCAATTCATGGAATAGAAAGGGAGTTGTACTCTGTTCAATTTATTGATGCTGTAATGAAGCAACCAAAAGTAAAAGAATCACTTGGTAGTTACGATATCTTGAACTACCCTGTTGCTCAAGGTATGACTAGAGTAGTTGAAATCATTCAATCTTATGATGGAATAGGGTACCTATCTGAAAACGTAAAGATTGCGTTTGCAATGAACCATCATCAAATTGCACGAATGATTTTAACTTATAGTACCTTTGATTATAGCTCTGTTTTAAAGTACGACAAGGACTTGTTTGAATTTGTGTATGATAATGTAAGCGTACCGCAAGAGTATATTGGACAAATGTTCTTGGCGGCAGTAGAAAAAGAATCTAGAGTGTTTGATTCATTGTTTGATCAAGCTAAAGAGTACGGAACCAGAGCACTATTGATTGCATGTGAAAAAGGGTACTCTGGCTTTATTTTAAAACTGCTTGCTAGTCCTCATGTAGATCCAAATATTGCAAAAAGCGCAAAGAAATGGTATCCAGATCTCTTGCCTCATTTTATTTCTCATCCAAGATTTGTAGTAGAAAACGAATGGGTAGTTGAACACTGTCTCAACCAGTCTGATCTAGAATGTCTGCTATCTGATAAACGAATAGATCCAACTACAAACAATTACCTGTTAAAGTACGCTGCTAATAAAGCAGATTTGGGAATGTTTAGGTTACTAATACCACTAGAATTCAATTTATCTGTTGATGATAACTATATATTTCGGAAATTGGTTTCTAAAAAAGCAAAGAGTATGTTGGAGTTGCTTTTGGATGATTCTAGGTTTACTATGGAGCTGCCAGATAGCTGGTTGAAGATGAATGGATTGAAAATGTAACAATTCTTTTTGAAAATGCAACTTTCAAATAGAAGGACGTTAAAAAGAAATAAAAAGTTTATTCAAAAGTAGCCTTGATCGTGCCAGCAGTTACAACAGATTGAAGCTGCATCTTTCCTTCTCCAATAGTACCATAGTATCTTTGGCCAGTAATTGTCTTCTTTTTATTCATATCGACTTTTTTGGAAGTGTTGTACTTTAACTTTACAGTTCTAACTTTAGCTTCCAAATCAGCGCTTCCTTCAAAGTTGGTAAGAGTAAGATCAATTTCAGCAGCTTCGCCAGTAACTTTAGTAAAGCTTTCTGGTAACGGTACAAGATCAAAAGAATGAACGCCAGCTTCAACTTTAGCAATAAACGAAGCATAGTTTTCATACCTGCCAACAATTACACCAGCATCAGCATACAAATCAACTTTTCTTTCACCATTTTCAACAAATTCAACGTCGAATTCAACAACAGCAGCGTTAGTATCTGCTTTTACCAAGTCAACTGCTTTGATATCTTGCACAGTCATTACACCAGCGTTCATTTGGAAATCAAATGTGTCTGATTTTACGTCTTTGACTTTGATTATGCCGGCATGTATGTGGGAAGTCATTGCTGATATCTTTTTAGGAGTGCCTAAAAAGTCCAATAAACCGACATCCGCATCAATGTCAAAATCAAATTCAAGTGATTTTGGAACAGTCAAGTGGACCAATACTTGGAATTTAAGATCTCTTGGATGAGTTGGTCTTTGTTTTGGAGTATGAACGTGTACCGTGTAAATATTAGAGTCTAACGAAGACCATACATTAGTGTATTCCATGCAGTGTTCATCATTAGATTGGATAAGATAGTCCATTTGGATTTCAGATACATCCGAAAATCTAACTGTTGCATTGCAAGCACCGAATCCTTTGCAATCAAAAGCGACATGTTCTACTGGACTAATCTTGTTTCTGGAAAGCTTAAAGTTGAACAATTCGGCATCGGCTTCAGGGAATCCTTCTACTTTACCAGCTTCTGGAACTGATTTAGAAAGTTTGGTGTAGGTAACAAAACCACCGATGGCGACAGCTGCAACAACTACGCAACCGATAATGACATTCTTGTAGCTCTTTTTAGCTGGTACGCTGGTGCTGATGAGAGGTGTAGTTTCAGACATTTTGTGCAACACAAACTTTTCAACCTTTTATGCCAGTCAATGTCACAATGTGACTCATGCTTTAAAAAGTCATCCACAATCCTTTAATTAAAAATGTAATTAAGGAAACATAGAATACTAGAGGCTAGATCAGTATCATTGATGATTTATTGTTTTGTTGATCGAGTTTGGTTATAAACTGTTTATAAATCTGAAATAAAAGCAGATACCAATTTTGGAATCTTACTGAGCAAGCCGGGAAAACAGCGGGTATCAAGTGCCGGAGTAACACCGAGCCATATCACAGATATGAGAAAATGGTCAACTTGAATAGAAAATGTTGTACACTGACTTGTAGCACTGCTATCAAAGCAGGTCGAGTTGGGATTGTTCAATGATGTTTATGGGTGGCAAGAGTGACGTGATTTAATCTTGCACATTATGACCCTTACACTTGCGCTCTATATTATATCAATTATATTTCTTGATATTGCAATCTTGGCAGTAGTCTACATGTTGTATCAATTATTGGTGGTATATTTAAAGCAAGAATGGCAGCCTTTTAGAATTATTCAGATTTGCTCTCTAGTGAATTGTTTGTTACTACTTGCTTTTCGACTAATACAGGATATATTTGGGTTGATGGAGATAGATTGCCCCCAAACAATTATAATTCTGTTTAGTATCACGGATTTTTTGTATTTGGTACTTACAAACATGTATACTAAAAGCATTCAATTCAATATTAAAGTATCGAGTATTGAATGGCAATAATTACAGGTACTGTCAGTTGTTTGTAATTATATTGCATCTTGCCGTCAATTTTCCAATGGTTTTAGAAGGTACACTGTTTGGGCCAAATATAGCAAACCCAAACGAGTTTTTGTACAGATGGAGCATGTTTGGTATTTGATGTTAATTTAGGTGCTGTTGCGGTAATGGAAACAGCGATATTCGGACTTGTGATAGCGTTTCTGCTATTTAGAGGCATTGCACGCGTTTTTGAAAAATCAGCATCGAAACCATTGGCAAAGAGTATAAAACGATACCTCATTGGATTTATATTTTTGATTATACTGCAAGATGTAGCCTATCAGTCCTCGGGGTTTCTGAAAATGAGCAATTTGGACTCACTAAGTTTATCCGTACTTGCAATTGCTACTTCTCTATCTGGGTTTCAATTGGTTTACTTTACGTTCTTGTTCAAGAAAACATTAGATTTTCTTGATAGTGTATCCATACATTCAAAAAAGAGCGCCGAGAAGGATCAGTCGCTGCCAGCATCCGTTCCAATCAGTAACACTTACACACAAGCAATGTCATTCAAATAGCTTCAAGAAAAGACCATACCAAGGGCTATTAAACCAAGTTAACTTTATCTCTTTTTTATTTTAATCTATTTAAGCAAGTTGAATTGGGAGTTTGGCATTGATGGCCTTTTGAGCGTATGGTTTAATCAAAGTGTCAAGTTGATCCAAAAGTTGTGACTTTACACGGCCAGTAATGTGAGAAGTAATGAATTCTAAAAGAGGGTTGAAGATTTGAGCAAATCCATCAAAGGTAACATCGATTTGACCATAAGTGATTTGAATACCTTCCAAAGTAGCTTGTGCAACAGCGAACCCGTTTGAGGTATCAAAGAATACATTGGCGTTTAAGGCAATATCAAGACTTTGAATAGCGACGTTACCGTTAAGGGCTTCCTTGGTGTGAATCAATCCACAGTGTGAAGTGATGTAACCAGAAAAGTCCATGGCAATGCTGACTGGCTTGATTGCAGCTTGAACTTCAGCAGCAAAGTTTCCAGTGGTGTCGTTGATGATGGCGGACAATACTGTAGCATGGTCGATTTGCAAGGTGTGTAATCCAATCAAGTTGGTGAGAGTGTATCCAGCTTCGGCATCTGCTTTGCAAAAGCCGAGGTTCACTGGTTTTGGTGGAGTGGAACCAACAGCAACAACAGCCAATGGGTCAAAGTGTCCGTTTTGGATCATGGTTGGGATTTGTTGGTTGACTCCTTGAAGGGTGCCACTGATCAAAGAGTTGAGGGCAGCAATGTCATCTGGACCAGCGACGGATCTTTTAATAGTAGCAGCAAGAGCAGCGGTTGCAAAGAAAGTGAACTTCATTATAGACAAGTGGTGCAAAGTTCTCCTTTTTATTTTCTTTCAAAGCGCATGTGAGTCGCACAGCGTTTCCTTTTTTGAACAAGGTCCGGCACTGGTCGTAAAAGACTCGCACAACATATGTTCCAGCACCTATAGAATTCCCGCTTATTTAACGAATCATTGCGGATGACTGCGCGGACAAAATTCGCTGAATTTGAGAATCAAGTTGATTGGTGTTTTGCACTCCAACCGACTTCCTAATTTGTAATTGTGTGTTAATTAAAAAGCAATTTGTGCACCCATTGAGGGGCACACGATCAACACACTGTCATTCATCAGGAATTATATCGCCGAAAGGAACCGAAAAGGTTAAAAAACAAGATTATGAGCGCCAGATGCCTGGGCCTGAAGCGTAATAGAGATGTCTATACACTGCAGGCAAAGAAACAGAGCACGTTTTCTCTGTTGCAAACGGAGCGAAACGCCTAAATTCCTATTCCGTTTAAATGGCATGCGACAACACAGATGTTTACTCTCATGGTCGAAAAGAGGCAGTGAAAGGAATAACTAGAATCAAAAGCGGTTTATTCATGTTGGCCGATACATCATTTGGATATAGACTGATTCACCCTGACTATCTTTCATAACAAGCTGGATTTTTTCAGTTTCCTTCCCTCCATAGTACTCTAAAAAGTCCAGTTGGATTTCAGAGTATCCCAAATATTCTACGTTAGCAATTCTTACCATCTGGAGAATACTTGTCATAAGTGTGAAGCGACACTTTGAGACTTTCATCAAGTGAATATATAGTAAAGATAAACGACTGATTGAACACCAACTTTGGTGGATTTACCATTTCTGATCGCATACTCTGACTACCAATCCTCAAAATTGCAAACACTTTTTTTGGTTCTACTGTCAATATAAACATACTGTTCGGATCTGATCTGTGCACTCCTTCCAACAACTTTACCCGAACAGTTCCAATCGCTTGTTGAGCATTATTCATGTTTACACTAGACTTTTCTTTAATCATCGACAGCTTGAATTCCTTGATTGCAGCTTCTACTAGGTTAATCCATTGTCTTTTTTCAGACACATTCGTTGTTCGCAGGGTAATAATTTCACCCTCGTAGATGATTTGGAAGGAGCAGTTTGTGATATCTCCAGTGTCTTTTTGTGGTAATTTGATTGCCTCTCTAATCGAAAGGTGATCCAACATAAGGGGCTACATTAATAAATCTTACCTTGCGATACAATCCTAATGGCTTCCCACCAGTTTTTGCGGATGCCAACAGTAAAAAGTCGCTAAACAAATAAGCTTGTAGTTTTCTTCCACTCTTGTTTTTGAATATCACCCCCTCATGATGGAATATCCTGGTACCCATAGTTCTAGTTGGCAAAGTCAAATCCAATTTGTATTGCTATTGTTAACATTCTTTACCTCCTGTGGTATCTCTAGATCTAAAACTTTGATAATTTCCTTGATTTTGGCTACACTCTCTTGAACCTTTACCGCGTTGTTGATCTTTTCGAGAAACTCTTCACTTAACTGGAAAGCAATCAACGAAGTATCATGATGTGGATGGTTCTTTGGGGTATAGTGCTTGATTTGTCGAAGTAACAGCGAGTATCTGGTGATTCTTTGCATTGGCTTCAATAGGAATGATGAGAGATCCAGGTGTTTGCATTGTGGGAGGTTTTGCTGAACCTAAAGAGTTAAAACTGTTCATGTGAAAAGAATTTATTAATAACAAACCTTTAAGAACTCTTGGATTGATGGATTTTCCGTCCTGCAAGATTGTAAATATGCAGATGCTTTTGCCATGTTTTCACAGTATCCTTTGTAACATTCCAGATCATCCAAATGATTCAGGAGAACCTGTCCGATAGGTTCTCCAGCCGCAAAGGATTTTTCAAACTCTTCCAGTACGGTTGAATTGACACAAAGGATTTCCAGCAAATTTGAAAATAGCAACTCCACATTGACTTCCATTTCCAGCATTGGATTGTAAAAGTATTCCACCATGGTTTGTAAATCCTCAACGTATGCCCTTTCTGTCTGAATCAGTTCCACAACTGCCTCTGATCTATTTTTCTCTTCTGTCGGATTTATAGGTGCATCTACCATCTCATACGACCCAAAAGGATTCCTACCCATTGGCCCAGAACCAAATGGATTGCCTGAATCTGATTGTCCAGACTTTCTTCTAGGTGCAGTTAAAAAAGGATTTGATGCGAATGGATTGCCGTTGTCATTTCCGTCATCCCCTGCATCGTCACCATCGCCTGCGTTGATACCCTCCAGTTCTCCAGGCAAAAGCTCCTTTAAAAAGTTTGAAGGAACTAAACCAGATTTGTCTGCATGTTGAACCACCCACCATTCATTCTCTGGCTTTGCCAATATTTGAACAACCTGTCCAGCAGTTACAGTGATTTCGTCCGCATTCCTGGCTTCAAAGTCAAACAACACTTCTGCACTACCGATGGGCTCCAATTTTACTTCCATTTCTTTGGTCTTTACAAAGGTTTTTGGAATATATCCTGTATGTCCATTTTGGGTTTTGCAGACTAACCATTCGCCCTCTTCCTTTTCAACTACCAGTACTTCTCCAGTTAAAACTTGAAGATCATCTGGTCCATTTCCTTGGAAATCAAATCCAACAACAACTTGATACTGCATGAAATCTTGGTTAGTTTAATATACCTTTAGTTGGTGAAGGTTCAGACTGATGCTTTTCAGATACCACCTCCCAGCTTTCATCAGAAGTAATTGATGGCATGTTGAAGGCGACCGGGGTAACTCCTGTAGAAAATGGATTTACTGGAGTTGCAGCAGTACTGAATGGATTTGATTGTGGTGCTAGGTTGTGATTGATATCCAGATTAGATGGTTTTGATTTCTCTGCCTCGCGAGCTTTGATTTGGGCAAGCGGATCAAATGCAGGTGGTTCTTTCTCTGCTTTCACAGTTGACACACGCTCAGCACTATCAGTATGAATTCCAGTTTTCTTTAATGTATGGGTTTTCATTAAATCAAACAGATTAGGTCCCACTGCACCAATGTCTTGGGGTTTAGGTTTAGGTTTGGAAACGCTAGAATCCCTGGACTCTTCTGTAGATTCAATCTTGATTGATGCTACACTACCATCGCTATTTAAAGTAGGCATTGGAGGAGGTGGTGGTGGTGGACCCCCTGCAACCGGTGGAGCAACTGGTGGAGCAACCGGTGGAGCAACTGGCTGAGCAACTGGTAGAACAACTTCTGGGATAGTGCTAACTGGAAGCGAAAATGCAGGCGATTTCTTGTCAGGAGAATAACTACTCCACTCTGATTCATTTCCATCAGTTTCAGAGTCGTTTCCTACATTTTTACGGTACTTTGAAAGTGCATCACCCAACCCCGATGAAAACAGTGGGTTAGATGGTAGGGACTGCTCTGGTACAGGCTTTGGCTTGGGAGGTAAGGCCGTAGTGATGGTTTGAGCAACTGGAATTACTGGTGGAGGAGCATCACTCGCAGCTGGTGCAAACTGATGAGGTTTTGCAGGACTTGGTGGTCTGTGTACCTCAGGATGCTTCACTGGGCTAGGTGCACGAGTGAATTCAGCAGGTTTGGTTGGGCTCGCTGGACGCAATTCCGCTGGCTTGACTGGAGTAGGTGGCCTAGGCAGATCCGCATGTTTAGCAGGACTGGTTGGTCTTTGCAAGTCAACAGGTCTAGTTGGACTAAATGGTCTCTGCAGTTCCAAAGGTTTTGGGGGACTAGGTGGCCTGGCAAAATCAGGTTTTGGACTTTTCTTTGAAGTTTTGATGTTCTTTTGTTCTTCAAGGTAATGCTTTTCTTTTTCTCGCATTAATTGCATTGCAGATGGTCCTCTTTCTTCTTGAGTTGAGCTAACTGGTTGTTGCGCAAATGCCTGGCCAGCATGTGAATTGAATCCATGACTTGCTGTGCTGCTCTGCGAATATATGGAAGATATAGGAGCTGGTGTATGAATAGGATGTGATACTGGCGGTGGGACTGGGGGAACAGTCACTGTAGGTGCTGGCACTGGAATATTAGGTGACTGCGCAGTGAATGAATATCTTTTTGCAGGAGCCGGGATGGTGGGAGTAGTAACACTCTTTCTTCCGAATTCAGGTGATGTAATTTTAGCCGTCCTTTCTCTTGCTTGTCTGATAGCTTCCTCTGCCTGTTTCATCACATCACTAACTCCCAAACTAGGTTGGTAAGACGGTTGATTCGCCGCTGTTTGTGAAGAATAGTTGGAAAGAGGTACTGGTGGAGCATTGAAACTAGATGTAGCACTAAATGCGGTACTGTTAGTATTGCCAGTGTTATTAAAAGTCGCAGCAGGAGTAAAACTAGTGGCTGGAGTGAATGAAGAAGTTTTTGGTGTGTTGATAGTAGATGGCGCATAGGTTGCTTGGAATTGTTGGACTCTGGTAGCTAAAGCGCGAAGTTCAGTGTAAAGTTGGATTCCAATCTTTGTATCTAACCCAATTCCTCCTTCATATTTGGATTTATCTGAAGGCGATGGATTCCATAAAACCTCTGCAGTTTCAGGGTTACTGCTGATGGCTGATTGAATAGTTGACGTGTAGTGGCCAAATCGAGACTCGATCGCTTCAATTTGTTGTAATCTTTGCAATTTTTCAGTTTCAATCTTTGCTAGTTCATCAGTTAAAGTGGGTTTGTTTTGTTGTGCCAAAGGGGCAGGAACGTTTGTCGATAGAGTTGACTTTACACCTAGTTTTGCCATTCTCTCTGCTAATAATGCAGCCGCTTTATTGACCACGGGCTCAGCGCTTGCTGGATTATTTGCAAAAGTAGTGCGAACCCTTTCTGCCTGTCTTTCAGCAACTTTAACTGTATTTGCCTTCAATTCAGTAATCAGCGCAGGAATCTCTACAGACACTTTTCTGAAAAATTCAATTTCAGATTGCGATAACAATGGTCCAACAGTAGTCTTTTTGTTCTTTAACAGATTCTCTTTAGTTTCGTAGAGCAAAGGCAACTTTTCCATTTCTTTGAGCGCTTTTTGTTTCATTTCCCCGAATTTAACTTCCAGTTGGTTTGAAGATTTGTTTAATTGCTCTGCCTTTTCTTTGTTTTCATGGATAATCCGTCGTTGTTCTTCTACTTTTTTAACTAGTTCTTGTCGCTTTCCTTCGTTCTCTTCTGGCATATTTAGGCTCGAAATGCTATTTGAAGCAGACATTCCCTGAGCAATGGTAGAGATGCCCATTAACGAAGCCGCAGGACTGATTCTATTTGATTGTGGTTGATTTGACTGCAAAACATCCAATTTGGCAAACTCTGATAGAGCTGATAATTCTCTCTGAGAAGGAGGAACTAGATTTGGAGGTAGGGTGGTTGGCAAATCAAATCCATTAAGTTTCTTGTAAATTAGGTGCATAGCCACACAAAATTCATCCAAGTTTAACTTTCCTCGCTTTTGCATATCACAAAGTCCCCAGATATGAGCCAGCATGTTTTCTCGCAGCTGACTTTGAGCAAATACTGCTCTTGCCCTGTCACCTATATTAACAAAAATAACCTGACAAGAATCCCGTTGATTCAGGATCGTAGCTTTTGAATATTGCTTCATATTGCTGCTTTTCTTGTGGAGATACTGCCCACTGATTGGAAACTGGAGTAGTCATCAAGTTTCTCATTTGGTGGTGATTATTGAACAACCCTTGCTGGCCGCTTTGAACACTAGATCCTGTCATATTAGGTTGCATATTCTGTAGTCCTGACATTCCAGTCACTTGTGGTCTCATTCCAGTCATTTGTACAGGCATTCCAGTCATTTGTACAGGCATTCCAGTCATTTGAGGTTGCAATCCCATGTGAATATTGGTAATCTGCGGGCCTGGAAGAGTTGGGATTCCAGTCATTTGGGGTTGTACAGGCATTCCAGTCATTTGCGGTCTCATTCCAGTCATTTGGGGTTGAAGACCCATTTGAATATTTGTTATTTGTGGACCCGGCATCCCAGTCATTTGTGAAATCATTGGCTGGTTTGCTTGTATAGCTTGTTGAACTTGCTGCTGAATATGTACGGGTAATTGTTGTGGAAGGGGATTCCCGTTCACAGTAGCTTTAGTCAGAAACATTGCTAAACAAAACTCTGGAAAGGTGACAGCAGTTCCGTTTTTAATCGCTAGATTCCTACCATTAAAAATTAAAAACCAAATCTGTCCAAGGATATGTTGCGGTAATCCTGACTGCATTAGAATTTGCTGGAGTTGCTGCCCTGTCATCAGTCGTGAGTTACCAGTGATTCTAGAGTTCTGAGCATGTTGAGTGAATATCGTTTGGTATTGTGAAAGGTCGCCTTGATCGATGAACGAGAGATTCATTCTCCCTTTTTGTGGAAATTACAAGTGGCACATCAACAAGAACAGAGAGCCGGTTCTTGCTGCTAGGGAATAAATCTAGATATTTTCAAAAAGGATTTGAATTTGGATATATTAAATCTAAGACTCTATTACTGTAGTGAACTGCCCTTCAGTCTCGCTTTTAGATGTATGAATCGCTACTTCACCCAGCAGCTTTTCATATATAAATGAAAATACACACACCTGTACTCCAATAATTGCCGTAGCAATACCGCGCAACATTAGGCGTAGATTCTATCGTTAACAAAAAGTTACTCTGGTTTCCGGTGAATTAAGCACTCCTGCTATAGACTCTAGAACTATGACAGCGATTAGTAGCAAAAGAAAATTGTAGAGATATGTATTAACGGGCTTTAATTGGGCTTCTTTAGTCGCGCTGGCTTTGAGTATCTCGCCAACTGTCCTTATGAGTATCACTGCAACTGCTATTCCCGTGAGAAACGTTTCGACAATCACTACCGAACCAGCTTGTGTCCAATAGTAGCCAATGTATTGTAATGCTGGGTTTGAATTAGTTTGATAAAACACTGACCCAAAATATCCAATGAAACTAAATAGTGTAAGAAAATACTGATAGAAAGCCAGTTTCCTTTTTGTTAAAAGCTTTGATTTCAGGAAATGATGAAGCGATTTCAGCATGCCCAAGTAGAATATGTTTGACAGCACGAGGAATGAAAAATACGATATTCTGAATACAATCATTACTCCTAATAGTATTTGAACATTGAACATGGTGAATATTTGGATATAGAATTCTCCAATTAGTAAAAAGAATCCTGAAATGAGAGTCAGGATCTTGATTATCCTGGATTTGCGTACTTTTTGATCGTAAATGAAAGGCTTTAGGATTTCATATCCTACTCCTATTATTGTTGGTAAAAGTACTACTATGGCAACTATCTGTTCACTCATAAAAAGATTGAAATTTACGTCATCACTGTACCGCAAAACATCTTGATAGCTGATTAGAGAGACATCATAAATATATCACAACAATAAGATACACTTTATTTACATTGCAGCTATAAAGTCTAGCTTAATCTGTCTGCAATCACTTTGAATATTAGAAAAAGCATTAGTGGCATCTTGAAGCAAGTTTACATCTTGGTTACTTGTTGGCTGGACCAAATCAGCACTTCTTGCCAAAGATCCCATCAAATTATCAACATTGGTAATTTGATTAACAGCTCCTTGACGTGTTACTGCTACTGCTTGCAAATCATCTTTTAATTGTGATAGTTGGTTATTTGCTTGAAGGAGTGATTGAGAGATATCATTCAATCTGATTTGATCTTGAGGTTGTCCTTGGATATTGGATACTTCACGGTTAAGTGAACTAATGCGACTTTGGACTCTGGAAATTTCATTGACGAATTGTTGGGTTTGAGAGCCAGGTTGGTTGACCTGATTCTTTCCTTGTCTGTTTCTTTGAGAGCCAGGTTGGTTGCCTTGATTCTTTCCTTGTCTGTTTCTTTGAGAGCTTCTGCCAGAGTTTGAGTTGATGGTGCTTTGTGAAGGAGTTGGGATTTGATTTCTTTCCTTCTTTTTGTTTTGAGAAGCTTCGACATTAGTAGAGTTGGATCTTTGGTTTTCATTAGGAGCAGCAGATGGTTCTCTTGATTGAGAAGAGGCAGACTCTGTTGAAGATGAAACTGAAGAGGTAATTGTTACTGATGGCACATTGGCGGATTGGGATATTGGTTCAGAAGATGGCGGTACTGGTTCAGAAGATGGAGGTGCTGATTCAGAAGATTGAGATGCTGGTTCAGATTGAGGAATAGGGTCGACCGATTGAGATATAGGTTCAGATTGAGGTATACCAGCATCAGGTACAGAGACACTGCCGGATTCAGATGATTCAGTTTGTGCAAATACAAATAGAGCCAAGAATAATACTTTGAACATTGAATTTCACTTTACCAGCCATCCAAATTTATAATTTTCCTTGTAGATGAGATAATGATTTCAAATGTTTCAGGTTTGCCAACCCACTATGACGCATGTATTAACGTGCAAATTAATACATGAAAACCTTTACATTTCTTTTCTATTGACAGCAAGTCGGAGGCGACTGTATGAAAGGCACTCTTCCTCGTTTGAATGGCTGAAATTGGGTCTCGGGTGAAAGGACTCGATTCTTTTTGAATTGGGGCTTGTCCAACTTGACACCATCTTGCAAAGAGAAAATGAGCAAATTTCATGATTTCAAAATGATGATTTGGCGCTTAAATTATTGCCGCATTGCTTTCATTATATAATGCGGATATTTTAATGATCCCAATTCGTATTAAAGAATCCTATTTTTCCATACTGCAAATATAAACCATATAAATAATTATATTAATGCAAACAAGGAATGAGCAACTCGCCCCATGATGAATCCCGTATCCAAAGCAAAGAACGAATTAAACTAGTGTACAATCTCATCCAACTCTTTAATTTCAACCTTTTCCCACTTTTCATTCTCTTTCCGATCCTTTTCCCTCTTTAATTTCCACCGCTTTTGAATCTTGGACGGCAGCTTCTTTGCCGGTTTCTTTTTGCCCATTGAAAATTCAAGTCTCAAGTGAAACCCCACGGTTTGGTTCAACTCGCCAAAAAAAGAACTAAAAGCCAGCCCCAGACGGTGGCAACAATAAACTCGAAATTCATTGAAAAAAGTTTTAATGAAACTGATCAACGAGCTACCTTTGATTGCGGTTCACCTTGATTTGAAGACTTACCAAAATCTCCGGTTTTCCATCCAATGCTCCTTACCAAAGATTCAAAAAACTACCGCATATCAATACAAGCAAACAACAGTCCAATATCCAAAAATCCATGATATTTCCGAATATATTTCTACCGGTAATGACATGTTTGAATATTTCTGTATGAATAATCATTTGTGCATTATCAAAAATGTCATTCAGCAAATTCCAAAGCAAACCATCAACGATATTTTGGTAGAGCTAGTATTCAGCGAATTGGAATTTGATGTTGAACTGGGGTACCTGCTGTACAAACACTGTGATTTTACAGATCTTGTGGATTTGTTATTTCGAGTAATTGAAACAAATGACTTGAATTTCGTAAAGGAATTGATTGGCTGTGTTGATATCACTGTTGAAAGCAATTATGCAATTCGGCAAGCTTGTTTGTTTGGATATTATGATATGGTAAAGCTTCTCTTGGAAAACGGAGCTGATCCAAGTGACTACAACAATGACGCCTTATTTTCAGCTACTCAAACAGGATCCCTAGAAATTGTAGAATTACTATTAAGAGACCCTAGGGTTGATCCTAGTGATATGGATTCAATTGCGTTTAGAAACGCTTGTAGTAATGGCCACTATGAAATCGTCAAATCATTTATCCGCGACAATAGAACAGATTTCCAAGCAGACAACAATTTTGGTTTGGGTGTTGCTTGTGATAATGGATATACCAATATTGTTCGGTTACTGTCTGACATCTGCGATCCCACAGACAATGACTACTATGCATTCAAAGCTGCTATAGAGAATGGCAATTTGGAAACATTAAAGTTGATATTGAAACAGCAAGAGTACGACTTTGATTTAGTGGGATTCGCGACAACGCACAATCAAATACAAATAGTGGAATATCTATTAGCATGTGGGATAGACCCAACAAAGAACGATTGCTACTCGCTAAGACATGCCGTAAAACACCAGCAAATAGAAATATTCAAGTTATTATTAAAGGATAATAGAGTTGATCCACGAATTAGAAATAATTATCCGATAGGAAAAGCTAGTGAATTGGGCAACATGGAAATGGTTCAAATACTTTTAAAATATGATATAGATCCTTACGATGAGGACTATTATGCTTTGAAAGCCAGCTATCTCAACAAGCACTTTCATATTGTCAATTTGTTATTGCAAGATCCGCGTCTAAAGAATCCAAACATTTTAAAAACAATCTTTGAATAAATACTGTACAATCTTGAATTTTGCGTCTTCAACCCCTGCCATAAAAGAGCACAATTTCAAGTGACTTTGCAGATTTGCCCAATTTAAAATTAACGAATGAAATCATAAAGGCAATAGCTACCTTTTAGAGTGAAAAAAATTGCAATATCCAGGCAGCCGTCGCTCCGACCTTAGCTCAGTTGGAAGAGCACAAGACTGTAACGATAGAAGCCATCTTGGGGCCCTCGGTTCGATCCCGAGAGGTCGGATTTCCTGCTTTTTTGCTCCAATCTCATGGTCTTCCTTATAAACAATAGTGTAGGTATCAATGCAAGCTTTTGTCTTTTAGTTTGGCTTGCAAAAGAAGCACTTTTTGGCTTTAATATTTCTTTGACGTGACTATTGGATATATTTGGCAAAGAATTGTATGGCAATAACGTCATTTCTTTTGGCAACCCACCACTGTAAAATTAGGTAATTGCAAAGCCATCGACACGAGTTTCATTGGTCAAAGAATTACCCCAATTGTGGAAAAATGGATGGATACTAACCTGAGCCTGCAATGTCAGCTTTGCAGTTTACTGCACTCTTTTCGTCTAATCCTGCTAGTATGAACTATGCAGGTAATCGGCATGGCAATATTGTTAAAAGTACTATATCAGATGGTAAAAAGTGCCAAAATTTCCTGTCTTGACGTCATTAGAGTCCTGGGCTAGCAATTGGACAAAAATCCGGGTACTGTTTCATCCTAGTAAAAATCATGTATCCATTTGCCCAAATTGGATATCGTCTATCAAGCCTGAACTATCACATTATTTGATAAAGATACTGTAAAACTATTCCATCTCCCAATTGTAAGTGTGAAAAATAGCTTGGTTTTACATATATTGAACTGTTTCTCTGGGTATTGCCATCAATAGATAGATTTCACATCTGTATTAAGTAAGAGTGACAAACACTATACATCAAGGTTCAAAAAGAGAAATCAGCCCAATACTGACAGCCCAACCAAATTAACTATAAATAATAGAACCAAACGCGAATAATCATTCAAAAATGTTGTTTAATATTAAATCTGTCTACTATCTTGCTCTCTTAGCTGCTGTCTCTACTGCCCCAATCGCAGATCCTAATCCAAAATCTCGCTTAGGAAGTGCAGTCAAGGGTGTCTCTCAAGGAATCTCGACTGCTGCTGATGCTGTTACTGTCATCAATGCTATTG
>JADIIY010000094.1:0-41009 GCA_027604245.1 Boothiomyces sp. JEL0838 | reverse complement strand
GTAGGTACAATTGTTGCGTTTGGGTGTATTAGCGAAGTGTTTTGATTGAGCTGGTTGATTCTTACAAAGACACCTTCAATTTCATCAGATAAATCATTCACACCATTCGTATAGAACATTAGTACCCCAACCTTAATTTGTATTGTCCCGTTTGGCGAAAGGCAATAGCATAGCTTTGCTAGCACAGCTATCAGGTAGATCAAATTCATTTCCAAGACAAAGTGATGTCATAACCTATTCGTGTAAATTATTTCGCCATCCTACTATAATTATCCACTGTAACATATCATAGATTACCGTAAAAATCCAATATGGGAATCAATTATGGTCTCAGAGCAAAATAATAAATTAATGTTACATTGTTGCCCGCCAAAATGAAAATCGTACTTCAATCAAATCTTTTATTTCTAAGGACATGAAGCTGGAATACCCAAGTCAGAGGTAGCAGGTAGCCCAACCCAGTTACGCATTGCGTTGATGATTTGACGATCTCTATGAACCCTAGAGTACATGAATGGGACCCAGTTGCCATTACCGTCAAAAACACTGTAGCCACAGGCATTTGGATCGTGAGCAGGAACATTTGGACAGCTTTTGCATCCAGTCTGGTTACCCTTGTACAAGGAGCAGTCAGACAATCCATCCAAGAATCCATTTTCATTGTTTGGTCCGTAAGAAAAGGAGGACAAGACCACCTTGATTGCCCAGTCGTTATCCCTTCTGTTGAAAAGCAATAACTCAAAGTTACGATGCACCTGCTGGTTTCTTTCTTTGATCAGCACAGACCCGTATGATTGCATATCTCTACTTGAAGAGCCAGGGTTCTGTTGATCGTGGTCATCATTTTGACTATGTTAATTAAAGCTTACATGACAAATCTAGAAGGAGGCAATATCCAAGAACCACAGATTGGCATTTCCTTTGGATAGTCTGAACTCCAAATTTTGATCTTGCTTATTTCATCAGCGGTGAATCCATTGGCAGATAAAGAGTTGTCAAATCCAGCGTAAAAATTGATTGAACTGGTGCTATCACAAGCAAGGATATCCTTTTCTCCACCAAGGATGATTTCCAGCCAAGTCAAGAAATCTGGAGGGAGTGATCCGCCAAGGTTTCTTTTTACTTTGGCTAAAATCTGGGCAATCGAAGCAGGCAGTATTTGTTTAGCTGCGTCAAATCTGAAACCAGAAAACCCAATGCTGATATAATCAGTCATCAGGTCAGCAATTCTTTCTTGGACTCGATCATGACCAGTGTTCAAATCAAGTAATCCGCTTAACCACCCAGCATCAAGTTGAATAGGATCGGTCCAAGATCCCAATACACGTTCGCAGTGGAAATCCGAAGGGAAGTATGGAACAGAAGGGAATTCGTTACCTGGAAATTGTCCGTTTTTGTTTGCAGTAAATGTTCCCCATTGGGTAAAGAATGGACTGTTATCAGTTCCTGATTTAGGACCCCAAGTTGCACAGCTGTTGCCTCCACCAGGATTTCTATGGTTTTGGATATCATTCCCTCCACCAGACATATGATTTACTACAGCACTAAGGTTAGAAGCTATGTTACTCTGCATACACCCTTACACCCAATGATCTACAGGTTTGGATCATCTTTCGAAGTTCAGCCCTAGTTCCAAATCTAGAGTGAAGTCTATAAGAAACTGGTTGATAGATGAAATACCAAATATTGAACACGTTATTTTCTTGAAGCCAGCTGTCAGTAGTTACATGTTCATTTGGAGGGTGGATCTTTACACCCATATATCCAGCCTTTGCCAACGTTGGACATTCAGCTTCAACTTCAGTCCATTTCCAACCAAAAAGATCTACAATCGCTCCAAATTGGCCATTTTTAAATTGCGGAATATTTGGAATTGGAGCATTGGTCCAAACCAAATCAACAGGATCAAGAACCAACTGGGCACCATTAGGATCAATCACTTTAATATTAACTGCAGTAGTTTGTGCAGTGGTAAAAGTTTGAGTATTTGAAGCAGAGAAAGTTTGCCCGCCATCAAATGAATACCGAAGTGGAAGGTTAGCTTTAGAGTTGGCCAGGACAGTGACAGTAGCTGATTGCATTCCAGAACTGTAAACCAAGTGAGCATGGCCTGTTAGAACACTATAGTCTTGATAAGTTGGTTTGTAATTGGAATCGTTTCTATTTGGAGTTTGCCATGCACGAATATCTTGAGAAGGATCTATTTCTATATTGTTACCAACACAGCTATCATGGCCATTAAAGTTGTTGCAGCCAGTGAGAACAGGAACAATCGTATTGACTGGGGCCGCACTAGTTGTTGAAACAGCATTCACGGATGAGCTGACAGTGGTTGCTGGAATGGTAGTAGTAACTGCAGGGGTGGTAGCTGATGTTGTGGTAGAAGTAATTACAGTACTTGGTACTTGAATGGTAGATGTTGGCACAATGGTACTAGTGACTACAGGAATACTGTTTGTTGCGCACTTGTAACACCTAAATTAATACAAGATCAACCATGGAATGTTATTTGGGTTTGGACTAACAGGCTGCCAGCAACAACCATTGTTTAAGCATTGAGCAGAAGTAATGCCATTGTAACCGCAATCAATCTTTGCGGTGGGAGTAGCTGGCAAAGATTGCAATACAGTAGTGGTAGCTTGTAGACTAGACGAAGCGGAGCAAACATAACACCTACTGTGAAATCCGTTTACCATGGATCATTGTTTGGATTTGGACTAACAGGTACCCAGCAGCAGCTCTTGGCAACACATTGGGATTGAGTAATCCCGCTATAACCACAATCTACTTTGGATGATGCACCAAGGGTGAATGACGAGAGCAAGAAAGTAATCAGATTCATCCTATGGTAATTCCACTTCTTTGCAATTTATAGAAATGACCCACAGTTGTTCATTGCGTCCTTGACCGTAGAATCAGTTGGGCGACATCAGATGACACTACCGCAAAAGATCACGGTTACGTAAATCCAAGTTTTCTTTGACATCAATAGAGATTTCGGCGGAAAGTGAAAGGATAAGACTTGACTGGTTGAATCTGTCTCGTTGGCAAAAATATTTGAGTAGTTTGGTTTGAGTCAAGAGAAAGAAATATTTTCCTTTGTCACCTGCTATCAGATTCCCGATTTTGTCGGATATCACATGGTGTGGAAAGCATCTCATAGAGTCATGGGAGCACACACTCTCGACCCAAAACAGATACTGAAAAAAATTCCAAACAATGCACTAAAGTATTAATCTCATTGTCTTTGACAAGCTTTTCTATTCTTTGCATGTCTTGGAAAACCGTGAAATCTATCCCAGAATTGGACGAGCATATTAAAGGGCCGTTTACCCTGTGTCTCTTTTATAGTTTTCCTTACTTGTAAACAGTGCTAATCGTAGCTCTGACATAAAGGCACTACCTAGCAAGCTAGAATCCAAGGGAATCACATGTATACAGATCGATACCAATGTCTTGCAAGAAGTAGTACTGCGGTACAACATCAAAGACTATCCTGCCTTTCAATATTTCAAAGAGGGCAAAAAATATGGTGAAATGTCTAATAATTTTGAAAAAGTCTTGGATATCTTTAAAAATTATGAATCGAGAGATTTCGTGGGGCAATTAAATACTCCTCTAAATCAAATTTCAGATGTGTTAACCAGCCGAGTTAGAAAAAATAGTGTTTCGTCAACGAGGTCAAATAAAAGTGTTGACAAATCTAATCCCACTGAATCGAGTAATACAGAAACGAGTAAATCTGCGAGCAATTTTTCTGAAAGAAATAGTGGCACACCGAGTGTTGGTTATTTCAAAGAGAATAATCTTGGGGAAAATCAAGATAGACGAAAAAGTATGGTAGCATCTACCAATTCCTGCACTTCAGATAGCAAAATTAGGAAATCTAGAGCAAATTCTTTATCTCGCAAACTACCTGTTAATACAATCCAAGTTTTAGATAATAACGACAAGAGTTCAGTGTTTATAAATACTCCAACGAGTATGCAGAATATGCAAGAATTAGATTTCCTGGTGCAAAACATTATACGCCAATCTGAATGCTTTAAACTAGATAAAGATGGAGTTACATTGATTGAACCCACTGTTTCGAAAGAAGATGGTATTATCAAACCCGTAGTTCCTGCAACACTCTCAGCTCCGTCATTCCTTTTGGAACTAACCCCGTTACCTCAAAGTGTGAACGCAATAGAAAGCTCTGAACCTTTTACTCAAGCTTTAAAGAATATTGATGCCACGGAAAGAAAAAGTCCTGCGGTAGAACTCAGAATAGATGTAAGGAAATCTCGAAGTAGGTCTAATTCTCGATCCAAAAGCCCAATCGAATCTTTTGAAACTATTAGAGAAACTGAAGTATTTGGAAACGATACACTTGAGACTACCTCATATACAAGAAAAAGCAAGGCGGACTCACACTCTGAAAAGTACACATTACAATCCATGGAACCAAAGGCAGATCAGTTTGTCAGTACGCCGTTACGAAAAGAAGGTAATCACAAATTAACACAGTACTGGTCCAAAAAAAGCCTAGTAAAGCAGATTTTTTACATCAATAAAGACATTCTAAATAATTCACATTTTATTGTTCCTATTGTTTGACTTTTGATGGATTGGAAGGAACAGGATTCGATAGAAGAATTCAAAGCAAGTATATCGACAGGACTCGTATTGTGCTTATTTACTTACTTTCAATACCAGTAAGATGTATTTAATAGTAGCTCAGATGTTAGAATTATACCCTCAAAGTTGCAACAAGATGGAGTAAAGTGCATCAGAGTGGATGCAGTAAATATACCAGAAATTGCGAGCAAATACAACATCAAAGATTTCCCATCATTTCAATTCTTTTTTGATTCCCATCCTGTTGGTGAATTGGTAAAAGAAACAGAGAAGCTGTGGGATGTTTACAAGCAGGCTCTAGCCCTGAATAATCAATTTAGGGTAGCTTCTAGTATAGTCAATTTCATTGTTTTGCTTAGATATACTGGATTAGTCGTCTGTCTGTTTTTTCGAAACAATGAACTAGTAAATGAAACCATCAGTATATCATCCAAACACTCAAAAGTAAAGCTTATAGGTGTAAATTTGAATATGAATGGAATGGATGTATAGTTGACTTGATTTAGGAATTATTAGACATGTACCCTATACCATCATGCCCGTGTTACATGTTATTCCAGCATGCAAAGAAACTAGATATAGAAATAGTAACATTTGAACAATTACTAGAGAAATTAGATGTATATGAAAAGCATGATATTGTTGGATTGTTTCAACATCCAAAGAAAGAACGCGTGGCTTCTAAATCTAGAATTTCCAAAGAAAATTCGATAACTGAACAGACTCTTGAATCAAAGCCAGACATAAATGTAGAAATACAATTGTTGAAACCTAACAGTGATCCAGTAAAAGCTAGAAAAAGAAGCACTTCTTTACCAAAACAGCAGACACCTCTTGAAGAATCACAGCCTGAAGATGTAAGTATTTATGTTCGAAATGTTCTTGAACGATCAGAAAGTAGAGTTGAAAAACTGAAAAACTCAAGCACTAATAATAGTGAAAAGAGTCCCCGTTTACAAAAGACATTAATTTCGGTTGCTAAACAAACACCGTTCACCGAAAACAGTGCCCCACTCCCTTCAAGTGCACACTCTACGTTGCCATTCACTGAAAGCAGCGCACCCCTACCTTCTATTGACGTTCCTATAGAAATTTCAGTTACAGCAGATAGTAGTGATGTATTATTCTTGGAAAATGCTGCTAAAGACCACTCAGTAAATATTGAACAAATGATTTTTAATTGCCAAGGATTAAAGTATTTCGCAGACCACATGGTAGAAAAGAAACGACAGCCGTCATTAACTAAATCCACTATAGAAAAAAGTTCAATATCACTCAAAGAAAATCAATCCAATTATAATTTGGGTCGAAGCGATTTAAAGAGCTTTTCCTCTGTTTCATCTAGTCTGGATCCTACAAGTTCAAGTAGAAGGCAAAGTGCGAGTAAATCCAGTGCCTCTAGTCTAGAGAAATCGAATGGTAATTTATATACGTTTACATCTGAAAGATCAAGCAGTACTAATCTTGATCCAAATAGTAAGAGCGTAAATGCGCTGAATACAAGCAAATCAAATGGCGCTCTAAGCTCACCAAAGACAATTACTAAATCAAACATCCCAAAAGAGCACTCCAGGGTAAAGTCAAACGAGTCGGTAAATGACCTAATCATTAAAGGTAAAGCAAACTGACATAGTCGACCTACATCAACTTGCGCATAGCAAATAAGATCAATGATTAAAAAATATATTATTTGGACAAGAATTGATTTTGAAGCGCAAACGTAACTGCGGCGTTGATTTGTTCTTGTATCTGCTGCTGTGATATATTGCCAGAGGCATTTTGAGCCTAGAATTAACGTTTAATTTACTTGTTGCTGCTTTTCATTTACAAGCTGTCTCAGCCATTTAATCTCCATTTCTTGTTCTTTAATCTTCTCCTCCAGCTTGACTACTTTTTCCTGTAGCTCTTTAGCTTCCTTTTGAATTGCTTGCTCTCTGGCTTTCTTCTTTGCTCGGAATCTGGCAGATGCTTCTGTGTTCCTCCTGCGTTTATCGTCTTCGTCGTCTGCTTCCGAAATTGTTTTACGTTTCTTTTCTGGCTTTTGAGCTACAATTGGTTCTTCAGGTTTTGATGAGGAGAATTCGGTTGCCAGCCAAAAGTCAAGATCGCTTGGTCTTTGTTGATCCCAACTGCCAATGGAAAGCAAGTTTTCAATTGAATCACTCTGTGAGTTCATTTTCAATTATTGTGAAATTTTGTGATTTTTAAAAGAAAATTGCGCCGTTTGATAAGCGTGTGGCTTTTTGATTTTTCCGATAGCATTAAGTTCAGGACCCTTTCTCATTGACAGAATTCCTAATTATAATAGGAATACCATCAGATACTCTATCGGATATGATCCGCATTTAGATTTATTACATTATGCCAAAAGATTGGGTTCAGATTGTTGATTCAGCCAGTGTCTCGTGTTTTATAAACCAATTGTAGCATTTTCGGATTCAAAAAAGAAATTTGATTCAAGCTATTGCAAAGCAGTGCCCTTATAATGTTGATTTCAGATGGCAGGAAGCCTTCATTTGCAGCCTTTATTCCTTATCTCTAATTGCAGTTGTGATATTTGCGAATGACAATAGAAATAACAATCTTGAGTATTTTAAGTGTAAAGCTAAACGGTATTTGGCTTGTCTTTGACTCCATGTCATTCACCACGATTAGGACGGATGCTAGTATTTAGAATTAGAATGAAATAACAATATATTTGAAATGGTCATTGTGCAAACATTAAAGTACAACCAGGTGCCCTCTGGTAAGGGCGGAGGCACATTCAGACTTCATTCTTTACTCCAAACCTTCTGGTGTTGAACGATATTCTTGTTTTCATTTCAGACATTTAACTGGTAACAATATTTCCACATGCTTGCAACTTGTGTTAGGGTCGCAATCTTGGCGTGATTGGAAAAATGTCAAATCACAGTCAAGATGCGTGAAATAAAGACATTGCTAGTCTCTGCTTCACTTGCAATCAACCTCATTTGCCAGAGACATATACCTTTCCTCCTAAATCAGCAGTCAAAGAAACCCCTGTAAAATTGCCAATGGTCCCAAAAAGGTAAAGTGGAGTAGCACCAACATTTGAAAGGACCTAGATAAACTATAATACAACGAACATGAATCAGGGACAAGGTAGGCTTTCCGTAGATTTGCATGTTTAAAATTTATCCCAAGGTGTCATTCATGTGCAATCGCATAGTATGTGATCATTAACGTTACACAAGAAAATGTTTGGGTCGCACAAAACGTTGCACTGAATTTGAATGAAAAGCATTTTGGAACACAAAAAGTTATCCTAATGATAGAGACACAGCGAGAAATGACTGGGCTGCTAATGACTCTCATCGACCCATACCTGCAATACATACTGGATACCATTGGCGAAGTGATACAGCACATTCCAGATAAACCATTCTTGAAAACAAGTCTAAAGTGCAAAAAGTGCTTTTTAGCTCTTACGGAATGCTCTCATAGATACACTCACATCCTGTCAATCATCAACCCGAAAACAGTAAACAGTCATGCAATTCAAAAGCCAGTCAAGAATCAATACTATGGACAAAGCAAGTACTTTTACGATCAAATGTTCAAGCTGATTGAACTCAAGTATCATGAGTACTCAAAGACAAACAAGAACCAAGTCAAGTTGGGCAATATCCAAAAGCAATTCTTACGGAAATGTCCTCCGTTTTGTTACTATTGCCAGTACTGTGGAGAAACTGAACGGGGATACCAGAAACCAAAACATAAACAAAACTGCAAGTTGTATGCCCCAATAAGGCTGCTATCTGAACTAGTCTGGAGCGATTTCAGGTCTACTCCAACTTCATTTACAGTTTATCAAAGTGAAAAGTACTTTGAAATTACTGGTGATTACAAGAAACGGTATGCAATGATGGACATGGGACTGGTAATCATTTACTAACAAGGCTACTAATGTACTGAACGAACTGATCGTCAAAGAAACCACGTTTGATCCGTCAAAGAATGAGCTTTGTGTCTTGTTTGAACCAGGTAGTGGACTAGACTTCAAGTTTGGCATTAGAAACAAAAGCTGGCTGTTTGAAAAGCCAAAGTTAATGGTTAAACCAGACCTAAAGCTGTATGATATGAAGAATAAGGTAGGCAATTGTATTGGTGTGTTTGTTGATGGAGTGTTGGAAACCGGGGAAGCAGCTGTTGGAAGTCCGCTTACTCCTACTAGTGAGCAAGAACATGAACTGCCTTCCCCAAGCCGAGCTAATGAATCCTTCTTTCAACATCATTCACAAGCACAAGATGTTAGTGTCGAAACTAGAAATGAAAAGCAGTTCAAGAGAATCAAAATTGAATACTTGCTAAACCATGACGAAGATGTTAATCTACTACTTAATTTTTCAAGAAACTCTTAATTTAAATCAATATATCTTTTATTTGACATAAAACTTTAGTTTCTTTAGCGACAGTAAAAGTGCCAAATCGTCGTCACCATACAAGGGAATCATGTTCTCGACTTCATCATAGTAGTACAAGGACTCGAATGAAAATCCAAGTCTGTTTTCACTTTCAATGATCAAATCATCATAAGTGAAGCCTTTTGGTTCCTTCCAAGCAATGATTTCCTGACCCAGCACAAGTTTGATGGTTATTGAAGTGTCGTGCTGATAGTCTTCTAAGAGATCCATAAGGGTATCGGCTACATCGATTGGATCAATAGCGGATGAATTCAAATCACCAGGGCGAACCAAAAAGAATTTTGACACATGCTCGGAATCAAGGACATGTTCAGGGATAATGACTAGTTCAGATAAATATCGGTGCAAGTCAAATCGGCATTGCTGAGCCTGCTGAGGAGTCATTTGCCCTTGTGGAGGAGCCAGGAATGGAATAGATCTAGGTTCTCCTCCTCTTCCAGCTTCGACAGGGAATCTTGAAATCAACGTTACCTGCAAAGCCCAGAAATCGTCATAGTTTCTCTTCAAAATGTTCAAACTGTCATCTGAATACTTGACGTGCACAGTAAAGACCCATTTCTTGTCAGCTCCTTGTTCACAGTATTGCACAGTAGCTGATTCCACGTACGGCTTGTAGTCATTTTGTTGGTAGCTATTCTTGTTTGATTCCTTGAATGGCACTTTTGATTCCACATATGGACTCTTTGGTTCAGCAAATGGGCTTTTCTTTTCACCATAAGGACTTTTTGGTTCGAAAGAGTTCTTTTGATTGTAAGGCAATTTGGTGTCGCTATACGCAATTTTAGGTTCTGCCCAAGGCACTTCAGAGTATCTATCACTGTACTTGTCATAGTCGTCATATTTGCCATTCTTTTCATAATTTTCTTGCTCTTTTTCGTAAAAGTCAAACTCGTCCTGATAGCGGGCGTCAGATTGGTAAGTTTGATATTTAGAATCTTTTCTGTAGCGAGAGTCATCTTCATATCGGGACTCGTCAGCGTACCTCTCATCATAGCGACTGTCTTCATATCTAGGCTCCTCGTATCTTTCCCCATATCTGTCGTTTTCATATCTGTCTTCATACCTGGCATCCTCTGGATAATCTTGGTACTTTTCATTCTCATAGCCGTTTTGCTGGTTCTGAAATTGCTCTTCTGCAGCGTTTCTATTAACATTCTGGAAGTGAGACATTGGGACAAGCCCCCGAAGTTTTAAAATCGGATTAGTCACTTCATAAACTTCCAATTCTGGTCTTTCTTGAATAACCTGTCGTTAATAATACTTACATAGAAAAAGTCTCCCTTTTCAAAAGTCAATTCACCGGTCTTTGTAGCTTGGAAAGACTTGGAGGCCTTGATGATTTTCTTTGGCGGCAAATTGAATATCTGCTTTGGGTTTGAAGACCCTCTTGGCTGAATTTCAACTGGTGGTCTTCTTCTGCTTTTACTCTTTCTAGGTGGGTTTGACGGTTGAGAATTCGCCTGGTAATACTGGTCGCTTCTTTCCTGTCTATAGTCATTGTCCCTAGGATTTACTGGGACTACAGAGTAGTAAGGATTCATGTTGAATGGTTGAAAATTTTCAAGGTGCCGTTCACAAGTGCCCCTTTTCCCCTGAAACTTTTTCATACGCTAGAGGCTTGAAAGTTGATTGGATGAATCATCTTATTGGAACATGATTGTGTCAAATCGCATCTACAATCTTTCTTTGATGAGAAGCCCTAATTGTAGTATTTGAGAATATCTCGCTGTGTTACTTTGTGCTCACTTTTGATTCTTGAGGGGTACACTTCCTAAAACAGAAATGCATTTCAGAAAACATCTTGCCGGGATACCAATCGCATTCAATATGAAATTCACCAAGCACTGATTTCCGGTGTAGTCCCGAAAAACTGCCGATATTATATTGCAAGTCGGAAAAGTACTCCCGAAATTAATTAGCCTGAAGGACGAGATGCGAAATCCAGAAGAGTAAACGCAGAGGGCTCTCATGGGACTCTTAAGCGTTAAATATACTATGATTTATTTTTAAGATACAAATAATGTAACTCTTGGTCTAAAGTTCATTATGAGGTGCAATTCATGGTCAGTTTGGACTACCACTTTCTTTCCCAGTTCGTTCTTGTACCGCAGGACAAAGACATGCTCGCCAAGTGTGCTTCTGGCTTTTTCCATTATTTCATCAACCTTCAAATCGCCAAATTCTGCCCAAGTGACAGATCGCTTTCCATTCGTGAGGACTATTGTTCTTTGAGGTGCTGGTGTCAAATCTGATAAGAGATCCATAATTGCAGTGGTAGAATTATTCAGGATTTTATCTTGACAAGTAATGTCCCCTTGCCTGAAGGAAAACATTTCATTGACGAATTTGCTGCCTATGCCCAACGAGGATAACATGAAAATCTCTTGAATGTAAAAATTAACAGAATTCCGGATTCTAATTACTTCCAGTTGGTCCATAGCTTGATTAGGCGCATCCATAAAAGGTATCGTTCTTGGCTGGCCAGTTATCCCAGACTCTATAGGGCATTCTTGCAGAATATCATTGTGCATATCCCATAGTTCAGAAAACGCACGAAACATTATTCTACTATTGCCATTGAACAGTTTGAATTCAATAGTAAATATCCATTCATCGTCAATTAATTGTAAGCTTTGTACAAAAATTGATTGTTTGCCCTTTCCGTCTTGCAGTTCAATTCCAGAATCGAACCTGTTTGAATGCAGACTGTTTCTTCTTTTGCTAACAGACTCGGTTGGAGAGAGCGGTCTAGACCCAGGGAATGTATTTTTGTGCTTTACTGAAGAGCTTCGGGAGAGGATAACAGGACGGTCTAGTTTCTCTATACTCGATCGTTTGCTTTCGACACTGGATCGTTGGTTTTTAGAGTATGGAATATAATAAGCCCCGTACATGGAAAGTACTTTTTCGTATTTTTGCGAGCTTATATATTCTTTGTGTGTTTCTGGGGGGTTTCTATGGTCTTGGATCTCGCTTTGATGCATCACCCCCCAAAGGTAGCACGAAATACGACTTTCGGCTTGGAGGATTACAAAAGAGAGTAACAGAGTATATGCTCAGGTTGGTTATGACATTCAAGCAAAGGCGGCCAAGGAAAGCTCATTATTTAGTATTTTTCTTGGTTGTGTCTGTTACATTGTCATTTAAGAGTTCCTCGAAGTCTACTATTTTTCAGTCTGGGAATTACCCCCTCTCTGCGCTTTGACATTTGCGGTGGATTCAATGCGTATTTGGAACACAAGCTATAATTCGAGCATATGATGGTTTTGTGGCCAAAACTTATCAGTTGTGATATCGTGGCAAGTTTGAAACACCACCCAACTTTACAAAGAGATAACAATCCATCAATGTTGGAAAAGGTTTTTTATTTTTACAATTATGCGGTGGACAAGGACAAACGGTTTCTATAGTTGATGAGCAATCTTAATTCGTTATCGCTCTGTAGCACGATTTTTTCACCCATTTCATTTCTATACTTGAGTTTAGAGAACGGCTCTTTGAAAGCCTTTCTGGCACTTTCAAATAATGTGTCCAAATCTGTCTCTACCGGAGTAGTGAATGAAGCAGTCTTCTTTCCATCTGAAATAACCACTGTTATTTCTTTAGTGAGGTCGAGGTCATTTAGGAGGTCCATGATGGCATTAGAGGATCCCGAAAGAGCCTTGTTTTTACAATTCAAGTCTCCATCTCTAAGGGCAAAGAAATTGTTGATTGGATCTTTTCCTACTCCAAGCAGGGATAAAAACATGATTTCTTGGATATAAAAGTTCATTACTTTGCGTCTGCGAAGTGCTTCTTGAAGGGCCATGTTATGTGCAGGCGGGTCCAGGAATGGAATAGATCGTGGTGTTCCGTTTGCACCTGATTCCCCAGGGTAGTTTTTCATCAAGTCAATGTGCAAGTCCCACAAGTCATCATACTTTCTGAATAGGATATGACTACCCCCAGAGCGTAGTTTTACCTCGATTGTAAATTGCCATTCGTCATCCACACCCAGTTCGCAACTTTGTACATAACCACCTAATCGGTTTCTAGCCTCCATTGATATTTCTACACCAGAGTCTGTTTTTTGGCTATGTGCCTTTTCAGATGTATCAATCTCAGCTGGCTTTGTTGGTTTAGAAGTAGGGAAATAGTTGGTTCTTTGAGATGTTTGCGACGAGGTTCTGTGAATCGAATTGTTTGGCATAAGCGTAGAGTTGTTTTTAAGGGCACCGCCTACTACAGTATTGTAGGCTGGAGGAGGAGATATTTCTTGCTCTGTAGCTTCAGTCTTTTCTTCTTCTGCCTGTTTAAGTTTCAACAGTTCAGCCTTCTTTTTTGCAATTAATTCCTTCTTTCTAGCCTTTAATTGCTGTTGATAGAACATGGAGTAGTCAGCTCCTGCTCCACCGCCAAAACCTCCAACCATGCCATTCATTTTGGATTTTCTGATGAATCCATAATCGCCGCTTTTAAAGACCTACCATGCGCTTGCCCCTCGAAATTTCCAATTGTTTGCCACAAATGTTTATGGAAACGCAATCACTGAACCGTAGTACAAAGATGAAATTGAAAACAATCACCATGCAAAACGCATTTTAAATATTGTTAAAATTATCTTTGAATTCCATTCTCCCTATTTGTTGTCAAATTTATTATTGGCAGTTTGAGGCTCTTGAGGGACGGATGGTCAAACAAAGCCGAGACCCTTCACGAAGCTGTGTAGCACAAGAAAAAAAAGCAGCGAGTATGATAAGAAACTTGAAAATAAATGAAAATTTGCAAATGGATATGGTTCGGATTAGAATTCCTTTAATCTCAACCTCTCACTCGTGAAACCAACAATTTTTTAATCAACATAAATCACATTCATGAAAATCTTGTTCTATTTTAGGAAGGATATTATCGCCACGCAATGTTCCATCCAAAAGTGAACCACTACGGGAAACGTTTCTACTTAACAAGAATTAACAGAAAGAGTACCGTAACAGCAGACGTCAAAGCCCAAGAATTAATGAAAAAGAGCCCTTTGTACCAATCATCAAATGAAAAATGCTTGTAAGCGCCGCTGAAAAAGGTCGCTACATAAATTAAACTCGGAAGCTAATTACGTCAGATGATATTTGTTTCATCATAAATTAAGAATTGCTTATTCAGCATTGATTAATGAATGAATCATCGTCCATTCTGCTATTCGTCATTGGTTACTAAGAATAAGGTCATATGGATAATTGAATAGCTAATCAGGTGATACAGCACCAAACTATTATGAAAGACTAAAGTACGGCTAATTAGATTTCAGCGGATTGACATCCGTATGCCCCAGATCAAAACCTCTAGTTGAGAGATTTCGATTTGAGTCGAGATACTACAGTCCATGAAAATCAACCTCTTGAAGATAGTGCTGTTACTAGTGCCATTGAGCTTGACAAGTAAAATGTTGATAATTGGAAATACACGCAAAGATGCTCTTATATTAGAGCTCTCTCTGCTCACTTGGATCACATGAATAATCCTCAACGATATCGTAGTATGTAATCAATCTAATATGCAACTGGTAATTATCCTTTTAGAAATTCCTATGGATTCGACTAGTTTGAAATATTTAGGAAACGAATCTCTTGCAATCTCTTTTAACCTTGTCCATCGACTTGAACGTTGGACTTTTTTCTGATCATGAATTCTGAATCACTAACAAAAATATTTGGCAAGGACACTGTCAGCAAGATCCATTCATCAAAGGTGCTCGTAGTAGGAGCAGGAGGCATCGGATGCGAGTTACTAAAGAACTTGGTAATGACCGGATTCCACAATATCGAAATCGTAAATATTTCTAATCAAGATTGACTTGGACACTATCGATTTATCCAATTTGAACCGCCAATTTCTATTCCAGAAACAGCATATAAAGAAACCAAAAGCCGTAGTGGCGAGGGAATCAGTATTGAAATTCAACCCTAATGCAAAAATAGTTTCTCATTTCGCAAGTGTGTTTGATGAAAAGTATGACTTGGATTGGTTTAGATCTTTTAATTTGGTAATGAATGCACTGGATAATATTGGTATCTTTTGCTAATATCAGCAGCGCGAAGACATGTAAACAAAATGTGCTTGGCTGCCAATGTTCCTTTGGTTGAATCCGGAACTGCTGGATATCACGGTCAAGTGTCTGTTCATTTCAAAGATATCACTTGTTATGATTGTGTTCCAAAGCCAATTGAAAAGAAAACTTACCCAGTGTGCACGATTCGATCTACACCTAGTGAACCTATTCATTGTATAGTGTGGGCAAAGAACTATTTATTCAATACACTATTTGGTGTCCCTGAGGAAGAAGAACCTTCTCCTGAGGATAATGGTACTATAATTCTAACGAAGCCGAGGAAGTAAGCAACTTGAAAAAAGAAGCAGAAGCTTTAAAGCAAATGTGTGAATCAATTGGGAAACCTGATGCTGCTGTAAAGGTATTCAACAAAGTATTTGCTGCAGATATCAAACGACTGCTAAGTATGGAAGATTTGTGGAAAACAAGACAAAAGCCAGTTCCTCTTGAATTTAAAAAAGTCAAGGAATTCAAACAGGCAGATCAGCTAAAATTCGATCAAACTGTCTGGACACTGGAAGAAAATATTTCAATATTTTTGCAGACTATTGACGAGCTGGGGAAGCTATTGTCAAAGGAACGCGTAAAAGATCCAAAGTATGCAATGTCATTTGACAAGGACGATGAATTGGCATTAAATTTTGTTACAGCTACTGCCAACTTGCGTGCACATATCTTCCACATTGAAAAAAAGAGTAGATTTTCAGTAAAAGGTACCAATATTTAATATAGAAATGGCGGGTAATATCATTCCTGCTATTGCGACCACAAACGCTATAGTTGCTGGTATGATGATTGTCTTGGCAATCAAAGTGCTTTCGAACCAGAAGGATCAATGTCAGTACTCATTCCTGGCTTATGGAGGAGATAGAACACATTATCTAATGAATGAACCGCTTCAGAAACCTAATCCTAAATGTGCCATTTGCTCCAACAATTACGTTACAATTACTATAGAGTTGGATAAGCCGTTATCCGCCCTAGTTGAACTTTTACGAGAAATGAATATTGATGGCGATCTTACAATTCAAGATCAGCATAGATTGCTTTATGACATTGACTTTGAAGACAATCTTGACTCTTCCCTTTCTTCTTTAGGAATCAAAAAGGGAACTCAACTGACCATAACAAATGATGATGATGAGGATTCTAAAAACTATAGCATCATCGCGTTCATTAAAGAGTATTCAAAGCTAATATAGGGGAGAACCAAGCGTCGAGTATGGTGAGCTGAAGCCAAGGCCGATTGTCGAACCGGTGATCAATGACAATGGAAAGCGGGAAGGAAGTGAGTTGCAGCATAAAAACACAAAGGAAATTCTCATCATCGGCGATGAGTTTGAACCGATTTCGCTTGACTAATAAATTCACACGTTTCCTGATTTGAATTTTCTGGATTTAAAAGAGTGGATTTCAGCTAGGCAAAATTGAAAAACTTTTTCATTTCTCTTATGGATTACAACAGATATGAACACAGTAGACCGTACGGGGAAAGGATTCCAAGTTACAGATCAGATGAATGGAAGTATGTGGATCGAGGTGATCACCCTCCATCTCCTGGGAGAGCATACTATCCCTATCCAGAATATTATCAAAGACCAGGTGAATGGCCACACCCAAGTGATTATCAACCGCATCCAAATAATTATCCAAATGATTATCAATCACATCCAAATGATTATCCAAATGATTATCAACCACATCCAAATGATTATCAACCTTATCCAGTTTCTCAGCATCATTATGATAGGTACCAGGTGCCAATTGATCATTACCCTAGACCACAAGCATACCCGCCTTATCCAACCGGTGATCCAACACCCAAGGCACCAAATCAAACTCCAAAAAAGATGGAAGGAACTTATCTTACGAAAGAGCAAGTCCGATTATACGGTCCATTAATAGAATACCTGAAACCAATATTCCCATTACCGTCGCAAATTTCGCAAGTTGGATCGGTAGACTACTTTTAACGTTTAGATTTATAAGGCAGTCAAAAAGGATGCACCTGCAAACTGGAAATTGCGTGACTACATTAATGGGGCAGCCAAGTTGTCAATCATAGATTTGCTGGGAGAAGACGGCAATGGCAATATTAAAATAGTACTCTCCAAGGAATTCTTAAAATTTCCAGAAAACAATAGCTCAAGTCCAGGTGGTTTGGTGACATGTAGGTATTGTGGAGTAAAGTTGACAAGTAGCTTCGCCAATCATAAAAAAGTATGTCCCAACAAAAATATTCGACCAAACAGTAAGAATGTGGAAGAGTGGAAGAATATAAAAGGAGATTCTGATAGAAAAAGTATACCTGTGCCACAAATTCAAGAACGAAAAAATACAACGGAAACAAGCCAATCAAGTGGAATCAAAGCCTATCTGGATACCAATTCAAAAGAAAAGTCTCCGGCAACAGATCCTCCAAATACCTTTACGTCAAAGTTGGCTTCGTATATTCCAGATACCACATCTCCTGCTGACACCCTAAGCAGTTCTTCATCCGATCAAAAAACAGAAATCCAACCTAAAAAGGCAACAAATGACGATTCTAAAAGGAAAAAGTCATCTGGTAAAACGGAAAAGGATTTTGAAATTATCCACAATTCAGAGTTTAATTTTGATCTTATTCATCAAACAGATTATCTCGGAATACGAAAAACCAGATCTGGCAAAGTTTATATCCCAACAGAAGCTGTCGATGAAATTATCCCTGCGGTGGATAATAGTCCAGATGATGAATCTATTGGAACTGTCAGTCTTGATTCTGATTATGAAGAGGAAGAAGAAGTGGTAGATGCCGGTTCCGTTGAGACAAAGAGAAAAAATGAAGAGGAGGTTCCCATTTCGTCTAAAAAACGACATCTTATTGTATCTGAATCTGAAAGCTCTGAAGATGATCTTCCAATGGTTAACTTGCAGAAATCCAAATTTCCAACCAATTCCCCAAAAACAAAATACTCATCAAGTGCTGATAGGTATCAGATAAACTCTGGAAAGAAAGAAGCATCGCTACCCGCATTCTCAAAAGATAAGCACAAAATGACCCTGGATTCAACTGGAAGTGTACAGTCTCCAAATATCAAAAGGCAAGGATTACCTTCAAAAGCAATCAGTGTAGGTGAAAAGTCTGTGTCTAGATCACTTTCAAATAGCAGTAAAGGAACAAATATCTACAACGAGAAATATAGTAAGGTTAATCAAAGCTTGAGTACGTCTTCAAGTGAAACTAGAGATCAGGGAATCAAAAATACCGAAAAAGCTGACCCAGTAGGGAATATCAAACAGCTCAATTCACCGATCCAAAGCAATTTACACAGTGCAAGAAAAGATTATGTGTCTGAAAATGTCAAAAAAGCTGCAAAAGACTCTAAACCCAACCAATCTGACACAAATGATAGAAAATCTATTCACATTGAAAAACCCTTGAACACTAGAGCGGGACCACTAACAATATTTACCTCAATAGATATTCCTGAAGTGTATTCCAAGTCATATCGAAAACCCCAAGGTGTCCAGCAACAAAATTCATTTCCAGTTGATACCAGGAAAATCAAATTTGGTCAAGATACAAGATATTATGTCAATTATTCAGATTTTGAAGATTTTGGGTTGTTGCCTGACCTTTCGCCCAATCTCAAGCATCCAGATAGTTCTAAAGTGCCTGTTAAATCCAATCTGAAAAAGACTGGCTACAATCCACTGGAATCTATAAGGAATTTCGAACAAGAATTTGGCACATCTCCAACAGATATAGTCCCAGAAAAGAAAGAGCTGAAACGTCTAAGCTTTTCTAGCTATATGAGCAACATGTCGAAAAAAAAGTCCAGAGAACAGGAAGCGCAAGAGCCAGAAGTTTTGGATTTTTCACCTGTTGCAGGATTTGGAGACTCTGTACCAATTGTGTCTAGTCCCAAGCTTGAAAAAGAGTTTGAGTCAATTCCAAACATCGATCCTGGTTCACAAACATCTGATTATGTAATTCCACAAGTTCGGAGCTCTTCAGAAGTTGAAGAGTTCCTGAACCCAATTGGATCCAGCACCACCAACTGTGAACCTATTCCAGCTAATGTACACCCAAATTCGGTAAATCCACCTGTAGAAGTCTCTAAAGAAGCTGTACAAAATGTGCCCGTGCCAATGAAACCAAGAGCGCCAGATGAAAAGAAATATGATAGTAATGGAAGAGTGATAATGTGTGCAAAGTGTAAAAATGTCCCATTGACAGACGAACACAAGATGATGCATGTGGTGGAGGCACTGAAAGAAAAACAACGAAAAAAGCTAGTAGGATAATCATGCTTATAGATATTAATATGACATCAAAGTAAAATAAATTATTTCATATTAGTAAATTTGGGCAATTTGCTTTAAAACTTTTTGGGTTCAGTGGACCCAAAGCAAATCGTGGGAAAGACCTAAACAAACCAAAAGAGGAGGGATTTCGCCATCCACCCACCTAACCAAATAAAAAAGGTGAATTATGATAGATTAGGACCATGGCAACTCCAAACAAATAAACTCTTTGCCTCATATGATCACCATCTAAACATGAGAACAATGTCCCTTTCCACTTCTACATGACGGTGGCAAAATGTCATCCGTGGATTATTGACCCCTTTTTAAAGTTATTAGTTTACACAACTCTCTTAATTTTTGATTAATGACCAAACCTGTCCACGCAATCACCATTCCAGACCTCATCGATCCTCCGCAAATACAAATACCAGTTAAACACCATACGGAATCTTGCTGTCAGGATTGTTACAACCGCACCAAAAGACCATTGCAAGTTGCATATCCATCTCCTACTGAAAAGCGATTGCGTCTGGAAGATGACACCATACGTCAGGATTTCGATTATGAGAGTCCTTTCGATGCCCGCCCAGTCTCTCCAATCACACCCAAATCACCTTATTTTTACTCTAGTCCACTGGAAAGACCAATTATCCCATTGAAGAGGAAAACCAATGACCTTCCACGTCCACCTGTCCAAATTTTGCCAAGAGTAAAACAATTTCTTACATGTAGATTGTTTCTGACAACGGAAAAAGGGAGTGGGAATTGATAAAGTTGCTAGGGAAAGGAGGGTGCGGGGAAGTGTTCTTGGGACGGGAGCTCCACGCGCAAACGTCAGAATTGGTTGCTGTCAAGGTTATCAAGGATCGCAAACAATTTCTCTCGGAATTAAATACAATGAAAATGTTAAATACTCACTCTCTAGGAAGAGGTAGCCCTGCAATTAATCCAGGTTATACCCCCAAACTTATTCTTGCATGCAGAAAGCGAAAGACTTTAATTATGGAATACTTGTCTGACACATTGGCCTCGAGATTTGAGCAATGTGGATTTAGATTCAGCCTAAAAACCATATGCATGATTGCCCTCAACTTGGTAATCGCCAATTAACGTAGATGTCTTTAGTTAGAGACTTTAATCAGAAAACCAACCAAGCACATGTGGATATCAAGCCATCAAATATTTGCACAAGTGCTAACGGGAAGGATCTCTACTTGATTGATTTCGGGTACTCGACTTCTCCATTGGTAAAGTTGCCTGGGCAAACCGGAACTCCCCTGTTTATGGCTTGTGAATTGCAAACTGTTGGCGCGACTTGTAAGCCTTAGTTGACTCTAGATCCTTCTATACAAGATGATTACGAATCAATAGGCTATGTATTGATGTATTTAATAGTGGGTGGGAAGAAAGGATTGCCTTGGGGAGGTTTAAGAACTCACAAGGATATCGCACTGGCAAAAAATGATAATATGATTAATCATTTTTGTGCCAGCTTAATTGGAACTGAATACGAACCACTAATACAACCCCTTGCTAGTTACTTGTTTGTAACTAGGGACCGTGCCCGACCCTTCACTGTAATCGAATATGATGCACTTTACCAACAATTCTTGGACATACTACACTTTTCAGGACACACTTTTGATAAAGTATACGACTGGTGCGAAATGGAGAGTAGCACTCGTGTAGGATCTTCATCTGTAACTTTTGTTGGTGAACAATTCTTTGTGAAAGGGTAATGCAATAATACCCGTAATAAACAATTTAAATATATTAAGTGACTACATAAGATGGGGCCGACAGGAAACCATAAACATTTCCTCGAATGTTGAGTAATCTGTGCTCTCTGTCTTTAGCTCTGTTGCGTGTGATAATGAGATCAAAAACATCATCTACAATGAACTTGTTTAAATTGAAATAGCTATGTCGCGCCAGGTGAATGTTCATATCAAGCTCAGTGGTATCTATCACATCGACTTCCATCAAGTATCTTATCGTTTCAGAGTAGTTTTCAATATCTCCTCCTCCAAAAGCAGATCGTCTAATCCCATTCACATTACAACCCAATATTGGACTAAAGCCTTCCAGTGCTTCAGCAGTCTTTAGAGCGATATCTCTGTTATTTCCATAGATTGTAATTAAGCTTGTGTGACTTCTAATGATATCAACGTACTCTTCACAAAATGGATTTAATAGTGCTTCTGGGTTGATATATGTTATAGAAGACAGCACTGGGAGGTGATGCACTTGGCTGAGGGTGGATGATGAACGTCTGTCTCTTGGAATAAGTCGAAACACCCTGTAAAAATCTTTACAGGCGGCATTGACCACCCTTGCACCCATCGAATGGCAAATCAAGTGAATTTTGGTAAACCCTGCCCGTGTAAGCTCTTGAATAAATTTAATAAAGTCGTCTGTAACTTGCTGGGATTGCGCAACTCTGACAGCTTTTCTAACCCCGACTAAATTACCGCCTGGCCAACCAAAAACAAAAGGTTTCAAGTAGCTCGGGATTGTTCCCAAAGTAATCATTTGGCCAAATAACCGGAAAGCAGCTTCCATTGAGCAGTTGAATCCAGGCACGAAAACAATCGCTTCTTTTGGTTTAGGGGATAGTTTCCAGCCCTTAATTTGCCAACTGTAATCGAAATCTTCATTTTCTGTTCTTTCAATAACTACCTTTTCATATGCTGCGTCATTTTCAGGAACATATCCGCGCAAGTACAACCCTTGGTCAGTATTATCAATTATCAGAGTATTGCGCTTTGCAGAAGCAGTTTTTGATTCTGGAAAGTCGTCAGGATGAATAATTTCTTTGACTACTGTGTCAACATCATAATTCCTATCCTTGAATGGATCTAATATAACTCTGGCTTTAGGTAAATCAGAGAAAAATCTTCCAGACACCGAGCATTCTACGCAGCCAACACCGAAAAGTAACTCTGGGGCTCTTTTGAAAGATGTAACAGTAAATGGTCCAGCACAAGAAGTCGCGAATCCAATACGCACGTTTGAGAATGCATAACCGGTTCTGTATTCTCTGGAATCAAAAGGCCCAATCGGGATTCCATTTTCCCAGTAACCCGAGAGAGACTCGCCCAATCTCCATTCGCTAGTCCATTTTCCGTATCCATGGGGTAAATTCTGTTCATTCATTGAACCAGTATAGGAAAACTTGTATCTTTTACCCCATACAAACAGTGCTCTCCTGGTATATTGATCTTGCTTGATGTGTGGTTGGATATCCCAGAAATTATGGTATCTCTGTGACAATATCAAAACAAGCTTTGGATAAACGCTTCTAATGTAGATATAGACAAAAATTGTAATCGCCTCCACACAAATGAATCCGACAAACATCCATTTTGACCACTCTACTCTATGATCGCTGTCGACAAACAACAGGATCCCCGTCGCAACAATAATCCAATATACAAACCATCGCATGAGCAAAGACAACTTGAATTAGCAATATTTACCTTTAAAATGACATAAATAATCACCGGGAATGAAAATGTCAGCAATCCGAAGCTGGTCCAATTCGCAATATAATATGATACTGAATTTGAGCCCCAAAATGCAAAACCGATTAAAGCCGCGAATGTAAGTACAAGAAAGAACGTCCTGTATTTAGCATGGATTACCAAAGCTCTTCCTGTGCAGATTTTTTATAATGTCCATTCGACACTCTTCTCAGTTCCCTTTTGAACATATGCCTCATTGTTACTCCCATGTTATTTGTACTCGCCATTGTGATTATGACTGTGTTTTCTAAACCCGACATGGTCAAGTGCTGTTTTTAAACTGCAGAGGGGCACAGAAAAGAAAATTCCGCCATCATTCCGCAGATGAAACCTGCAGTAAAGGAAATTTAGTTGGAGGTGAAACCCTTCAGTTCAAACAAAATCTCTAACCGCGGTTGTTTCAAGATATTCGAAATTATCAACCTTGGTTTCCGATGCACAGACAGCCAAGAAGACCCAGAATGTTCCGCAATCAAGCCAACCAACATTGGACGTGTAGCAATAGTCCAACACCGCATTCCATGTAAGATCACTAGCATGTGTTCATTGTTTTTGTTTTTTACAAAAAATGGACGATGAAAAGAAATGTAACCTCTTATTAAATTCAGGGACAATTGGAATATGCGCAATGGACACTAAAGCCCGCTCAAAGCCAATGCGCAATATTCTGGATAGGCTGCTCGCTAGTGGTGATTTCAGCTTGATTATTTTTGGAGATAAGGTTATTCTTGATGAGCCAGTTGACCATTGGCCTTTGTGCGATTTCTTGATTTCCTTCTTTTCTACTGGGTTTCCCTTGGAAAAGGCAATTGACTATGTAAAGTTGAGAAAGCCAGTTTGTTTGAATGATTTGCCAATGCAGCAATTGCTGCTGGACAGAAGACTAGGTAATCATTGTTGATCTAGTTTTGGCTATGTTGGATGCGGTTGGTGTACCGACTCCAAAGCGTTTGGTTACTTGGCACAAGGATGCTCCAGCACTCACTAAAGAAGTAAAAATGAAAGCAAGGAGGATAGGGTTTGATGTTGACAGATATATTAACGCTACTATCACCGCAAAGATGGTTAATTCAGAAGAAATTCAGGTAGAGAACGATTCGTTAAAGAAACCATTCGTGGAAAAGCCTGTGTCGGGCGAGGACCATAATATTTACATTTACTATTCAAAAGAAGAAGGCGGTGGTATTAGGAAGCTTTTCAGGAAGAAGGGCAATAAATCCAGCGAATATTTTAAAGAAGAATCGGATATACGATGTGACGGTGTTAATTCTTACATTTACGAAGAGTTTATGCAAGTGGATAACGCAGAGGATGTCAAAGTGTATACAATTGGCCAACATTATTCCCATGCAGAAACAAGAAAATCACCTGTTGTTGATGGTGTAGTGCGAAGAAACGCGGAAGGAAAAGAAATTCGCTATGTGACAGAGTTATCACCAGAGGAAGTGGATATAGCTAGAAAGGTGTGTGTGACATTTGGACAAACAGTTTGTGGATTTGATTTATTGCGTGCAAATGGAAAGTCGTATGTGATCGATGTCAATGGCTGGTCATTTGTCAAAGGGAATCAAGATTACTATGATGAATCTGCATCACGAATCAGAAAGATTTTTCTTAATGAAGTATCTAGAAGAGGAAACAAGCTTGTTAGACAACAAACTTTCAGTTCAAAAGGTCAGTGGAACATGAAAGCTTTTCTTTCAGTCATGCGACATGCAGATAGAACCCCAAAACAAAAAGTGAAATTCTTTTTTGAAACCCAGCCGTTCTTGGACTTGGTCAAAGGATGTGAAGACGAGCTCGTGTACAAGACTATGGACAAGTTTAAAATCGTGATGGACACTGTAAAGTATTGCATTGAAAACTCTATCGGTGATGTGGATGCGTTGAAGCAAATTGACAATATTTTGGAACATAAGGGAAAATTAAGCGGGACCAAAATACAGCTTCGATCAATATTTGAAAAAGGAACTAAAAACCTAAAGAAAATGCAATTGATTATAAAATGGGGTGGGCTTTTTACACACGCTGGTTATCTCCAATCAAAAGATTTAGGAGAGAATCTTCGCACAGACTTGAACATCATCAACAAAGATTTGATTCAAGACTTGAAAGTACTAAGCAGCTCTGAAAAGCGAGTGATTGATACCGCAGAGACTTTTTGCAAGGCGTTATTGGATAAGGATATCCCGTCTGATTTAATTGTGATAAACAAAGAAATGCTTGATGATAGTAATGCAGCAAAGGAACAAACAGACTATGTAAAATCCAAATTGCAGCATATCCTGAACCCAGACTATCATACCATACCTCCTTCAGTTTTCGTAATGCCAGAAGGATGGACAGATTTCGCCGAGCCGGTGCGAACAATGATTGAATTGATGAAAAGGATGCGAATAATTATGGTAGAAAACCTCAAAGTACCGCGCGCAAAGGTGGAATTCTGCTGTTTTGAAAATGAACAATTGTTTTTGGAAAGATGGGGTAACTTGCGTTAATATAGACAAGCTCTTTAAGGAATTCTGCGATGTCGAGCACAACAAATTTGAACCTTCTAAAATTAGCGAGCTTTACGATGCCTTAAAGTTTGACTTGTTACACAACAGGGAATTCCTGTACTATACTTTTAAACACGATGATGAAAATTTGGTCCAAAGCTTGTGTGTGCAATCAAAAGCTTTGTTTGACATTATCGGTCCTCATGAATTTGGAATCGAAAATAAGGAAAAGTTGGAGATTGGAAAGACAAACACGCGGTTCTTGCTTAATTCGATACACTCAGAGTTGGTTACTGCATCAATATCCCCAAATGCACTGACAAGACTATATTTTACCAAAGAATCTAAAGTGTACTGCTTGCTTAATGTGGTATTGCTAAATGGCTTAAAAACCAAAGTAATCCCAACTGATATTGCCGAATTGGACTGTAAATATTCATTAATTTAGATCTCACTCAAATTACGTTTGAGTTATACGAAAGAACAGGAGGCATTGACGATGACAGAAATGACCCAGAATTTTCAGTTCGCATTGGCTTAAGCCCAGGTGCTCATGATCCAAATTTAATTGAATTGCAATTGGACTCTAGTCACGCACTTTCTGTTCAACCTCGTAAATGGTTGACTGATCATATTCCGTTGGACGAGGCTTTGAAATGCTTGCTTCCAATAGTTGATGAATCAGGATAATATAGCTACTTTTACCTCTCTGGCTGTTTATAGTGTTGCGATATTGAATTTAGATATCCAACCGTGCCGCATCTTTTCCCATTGTCGTATTTCCTTCCTGAGAGCAAGCGAATGTTACACCGTTAATTTATTTCTCTTTCCTCCATTTCCACTTAATCACCCTTTCACGGCTTGCCCTTTTGCTTCAAACTTTGGGCTGACCCAAAAGCCACCCCATTTCAAACACAACAATTAAAGTTTCCCAATTATGTTGGGCGCCTTATTGCTGGCGCTAGATGTTTTCGCAAGCAGTATCCGATACTAATATAGTGAATCCCCCAATTAGAACTTACGATTTTGTTACTAAACCAACAATATACAAAACAAATGGAAAGTTGCATTTGAAATTCAAGAGCTTCAACTCTACATTTCATGCGGAATTGGAATCTTCAAGTCTGAATTTGAACGGGTATGCGGAGATTCATGGTGATGATGGTGTTCAGTTTTTACCACTCCCATACCACACTGTATACAACGGAGTAATGAAGGAAAATAATCAAATCGTGAAAGGTTCATCTGCGCAAATAGTAATTACAAGTCAGAATCCTTTAACTATGGAAGGATCGATTATTATGGATACCAATTATCATATTAAACAGATTAATCAATACAAAAGAGCACAAAGGAGGGTAATTGATTATTGATAAAGGCGGACGTCGAAGTCGCTTCGCCGTATTCTAGAGACCCTGAAGATTATCTGTCGGATTTCATTTTGATTAAGGAAGACTATGGAGTAATTGAAAAACACGATCATATTTCACATTTGATCAAACGAAGTTCTTTCTCCACTTGCGGCACTGATACCTCTTCATATACTGGCAAGTCTTCTAAATTTGGAGCCTTCAAAGACAGCACTAGTTGTCCACTACCAAACAAAAAAGTACTGTTAATGGGAGTGGCTGCAGATTGTTCATATGTTCAAGCAAAAGGTGGTGTCAGCCAAGCGCTACAATCCATTCTTTCGAATTGGAATTCTGCTACACAGACCTATGAATCTGCATTCAATGTTCAATTAGGTGTTGGAAAAGTTATGATACAACAGAGCTGTAGCGCTGACAATTCTTTGACATGGAATGTAGACTGCTCGAATCCTCAGTTTACCATCAGCAATAGATTATCAGCGTTTGCACAGTGGAGAGGAACCCTTGGCGATGACGGAATGGGCTTATGGCATTTAATGACCCAATGCAGTACTCAACCAGCTGTTGGTATTGCATGGCTCAGCACTTTATGTCAGCAAAACGCAGTTGCGCAATCAGATCCATCAGGTAGTGGGGGGACGGTGTATGTTTCTGGTGTAGGTGTCTCATCTATTGTACCTACAGAGTGGAAAGTAGTTGCCCATGAAATTGGGCATAACTTTGGGGCAATACACGATTGTACTAGTTCAACATGTAGTACTAGTGGTGCATCGAATGGGTGCTCTCCGTGCTCACCTTGTGATTGCAACAGTCAATTTTGTAATTAAAAATTTAATCATAGTAATGAACCCATTGGACACGGCGACTACCAACAGCTTTTCATCAGGATCCACCTCTTTAATTTGTTCAGGCATTGGACAAATGGGGGGAAAGTGTTTGAAAGGTAAATGATTTTTAACAAGACCCTTCTCAAGTGTCAAAATTGATTCAGCAAGGTATTTGTGGAAATGGAGTTCGTGAAGGGAATGAACAGTGTGACTGTGGGACACCAGATCAATGCAAGGACAAGTGTTGCAGCGCTTCTACCTGTACTTTTGCCAGCGGGGCAGTGTGCAGTGCTGCTGATAACTGTTGTAATGCAAGCACTTGCCAACTGCAACCACAAGGAACGAGTTGCCACAAATCACAAGGAGTTTGTGATACAGATGCTGTTTGTACTGGTTCGAATGCCACATGTCCAACTAATACATTCTTGCCAGATGGTACCAGTTGCAAAGTTTCTGGCAATGTAACTGCACAATGTGCATCAGGAATATGTACAAGTAGAGATTTGCAATGCAAGGCTTCAAATTTGGGTTCGGCTGGTACAGGTGGCACTGTCGGTATCGTTACTACTTCAGCATGTAATGGATTTGGGAACGACTGCGGATTAAAATGTCAAGACAGCAACGGGAATTGTTATATCCTAAACGGAAACTTTGTAGGTAACTTTTGCATTAAATTAGATGGAACACCTTGTGGTGGTGATGGACATTGTTCGAATGGAAGCTGTACTGGTGCATCCATCTTTGGAATGGCGTCTGTTTGGATCAATGCATATCCTCAATATTTTTATCCGCTCCTCGCGTTGACTGCACTCGTGGTGCTCTCAATCTTATGGTCTTGCATAAAATGTTGTTACTATAAAAGTGTAGGGAGAAAGAAGCCTGCCAGTCAACCACGATTACCAAAACCACCGAGGGCAACACTACCTTCTCAAGTTACAATTGCTGAAAATACATCTGAACAATACCCTGGACAGCATTTCCCTGAACCTGAACGTCGTGCAAGAAAGCAAAAGAAATCTCGTGCAAACGAATATCCTGGCCCAGGCGAAACTTTGGCTACCCAAGAGCCGAGTTATTCTTCATATCCACAATCAGACTATCGAAGGGGAAGCAATCAACCATACAATTCGGAGCCATGGCAAGACCAAAATCCATATCGCAGTCTTGACCCTAACTTGGAATATCGCACTTCTCAAACTTTTGATTCAAGCGCCATGTATCCTAATCAAGGATCCACATATGCCCAACCTCCGAATCAAAGAAGTTCTCAAGTATATGCACAGCGACCTAGTTATATGAAACCAGAACATCAAGATGACTATTACAATGGGCCTGAAAATAGATAATTTTAATAAAAGTGTATCTCACGTCGCATATCTTTATAAGGAAAAATTGTGGAACCGCAGGTAGTTGTTTGTCGCGTTTTTCGTTATAATTGCTGATCCTCCACAAATTTAATTATGAACAACATCAACATTCTCTCGCTGCCTTCTTCTGGTACGCTAAACAGCAAATCAGAATTCAAGACTCACATTTTAAAGTTCACAGCAATTGGCAACTCGTTTTTACTCTTGATATTAATTTTGTCTGCCTGCGAATGGATCCCTGTCATTCAAACTAATTCAGAAGCAACATTCTTACTAATCTACAATACAATTTGGAGTACAGTTTATTCAGTCAGCTTATTCATATTTACTAAAGCTTGGACACTTTACACCATTTCAAGTGGGAGCACATTTGACGCGTTGCTGGTGTTTATCAGTAGGTACCCAAAACCAACTTCATTGAAGGGCAGATTAACCTCATTATTTATCATTTTGATTCCAACTTTTGGAATGGTCCCATCCCTCATGTTCAAATCCTGTTTAACCCATTCAATGAAGTATAAAGCTTACACCGACACAATTGATTTGGTGGACTACATTGGCGAAGTTCAATGGGAACGTAATAAGACAGATGCATATACGGCCGGTGCATTTATTCAAGGAGATCTAAGGGATGAAATAATATACTATAGTACCGTAATTCCTTTTGGCAATCCAGCCGATTTTGCACCAGATTATGATACTTCATATAGTTGGTCCTCCACACCCAGACCAGACGGAGTTGCAAACGCAGATAGTGAAGTTTTCGTGGGTCTGTATCAACCAAAAGAGTATTTGCTCGACTATACTAGCATAAACAAGACTGTGAAGCTTACAGTACCCGCAGCATTTGTGTTGGTAAAGTGCGAACTAGTTGAACAAAAGCCAAACGGAAATACACCTCAGGATATTCCGACTGCTAGTGGTTGTCATACAAAAGAACACTGGCAAACTTTTCAACACACTCTGGGGGTAGGCTCATGCAATAAAGGTGGTATCTATGATATTGTGGTGGTTGATGATGAACAGCAAAAGCAAATGCACTGTGCTGGAGAACCGTACAATGGGACTGCTTTAGCTTCCTTTAGAAGAAGTAATGGGGTGGCAAATATAACTATTGAGACTATTGACATTCAAACTCGCACAAACACCATTCTAAATCAATACGGATCAGTATCAAATCAAGGTAATGTTGCAGCCACAGATCCAATACGAAAAGTCGAGAAGTTGCCCGATGTTTTAGGTAGCCCGGAAATATTTGAGTCGATCAAAAGTGTAGTTGTAGCAACAATTCTGGCTGAAGATCTTCGTGCAGGGTACTTCCCAGCACCAGACTTGTTGAACAGTAGACAAGCAGAAATTAGCGAAACTTATTTCGTTGTTGTCTTGAATCTTGTTGGTGGGATTTCCTTAGTTTGTATCAACATCTGCACACTAGCACTCACTTTGCTCATGTTGCTATGCTCTACAGAGATATCTGAAGTTAACGCAAAGACCTTTCTCAAGTGGGTAAAGCAGTTTGAGCAGGATCGCGCCACTGATATTGACAACTTGGTAGATTCAGACACTGTTTTGGTGGTATCTGAAGTAGAGGAAGGGCAATTTGGATTGAAGCCAGTGTAGAAGGAATAAACTTTATGGAAATTGTTTGCTTTGCTTTCAGTTGGATAATTTACTATACAACGTCGTGAGTTTAAAGGTTACTTTAAATTCATCTTTTACTTCTTGTGTTTAAAAAGTACTATTAACTGCCGTTTCTTTTTTCATAGACAAATTGACCCTCAAAGCGGTATACCACATACATCCAAAAGAATTATGGTACTGCCATTTATATGATGTGAGGTATATTCTTGCCCGGCAATGTTAGACTCCTCAATCGTGTAGCAAAAGTTTCAATATAGGAATCATTACTGTAAATTCAATTGAAAGTTTACTATTCATGCACGGCTGGCTTCTGTGCCGTCCACCCAGTCAGTTCCTTTTGTACCCGAGCTAAAAAAAATCATTGAGTGTCAAGCTATAGACAAAACTTAAGAGTAAGGATAGTTTGTACTCTTATTGAAGTATCGGCTCAAATTGAATCCTCATGCGAGTTTACATTCCCTTTATTACATGAAAATCCGCAATGGAAAGCAGAGTTGTAGACAACGTGGAACTAATAAGAAAACACGTGGGCTTGAACTTTTTATCTCTGGGGATAAATATCCACTCACCGGATAAAATGGAAATTATCCCGCAGAATACTGATTATTTTAATTGAATGTCATACCAGCAAATAATTCGTTTACCTTGAACTTTCAATTTTTCTATTTTCTTTGTGAAACGAATGGGTTCTCCGTGGACCCTGATCGCACCTTCCTTTTTGAACCAACGTGGTTACAGCCATACCTTTAAATAGCCTTAGATAAATGAAAACTTTACACTAGAATACAATGCGTTCCGCAACTGTTTTTATCGCAGCTTCTTCCGTCCTTGCATGGGGTAACGACGGGCACACCACAGTCGGTAACATTGCTCAACACTACTTGAACAAGCATGCTGCCGCTTTTGTTGCCTATCTCTTCCCAGAATACAATGGTGTTTTAGGAACTTACAACGTCTCCCTTTCCACTGCTATGGGTGATGTTCCTAACTGGGCCGACAAAGTAAAGTACACTCCAGAATACAACTTTTCCCCTAACCTCCACTTCTCTGACTCTTTGGACGCACCTCCAAAGAACTGCTCATACATTGACGAAAGAGATTGCCCAGATAACAAGTGTATTACTGGTGCTATTGCCAACTACACTAGACTTGCATCCTGCGATGCTTATACTGGTAAACCAAAGAACCCAGACCTTCAAAAGGATGCCGTCAGATTCCTTGCCCACTTTGCTGGTGATGTAACCCAACCATTGCACATTTGCAACAGATCCCTTGGTGGAAACCTCATTAAGCCTATTACTTTTGATGGCGCTCAATCCAAAGGCAAGTATTCATACAACTTGCACTCTCTTTGGGACTACTACATTCCAGAAAAGAGAATCAACAACGACTTTGATGGAGACTACAAAAAGTTCCAAGACTACTTGGTCAACAAAATCGACACTGACTCCTTTGACGAAAAGGTCTCCACTTTCTTGTCTGACAAGGGAATCTACGACTTGACCAAAGTTGGAAACTCTGCTGCTGCTGTTGACTGGGCTATTGATGCCAACCTTTTCGATTGCTCCAAAGTTTGGGGTCCAGTTGATGCTGATCCAAGTCAAGACTTTGGTGGTAAATACTACCAAGATGTTTACAGCACCGCCGAAAAGCAAATTGCCAAGGGAGGATACAGACTTGCTCATCTCTTGAACGAAATCTTCAAAGATTGCCAAATTCCAGGACAACCTGCTCCAGCTACCACCACTCAAGCACCAACTCAAGTTTCAACTCAAGCTCCAGGTTACACTAGTGCTGCTCCTCAAACCACCACTGCTGCTAAAGGCTACCAAGGAAATGGTCCTGCTGCTGCAACTACCACTGCTACCTATGGATCAAAGCCAATTTACTCTTCCGCTCTTGCTTCATCTGTTTCCGTTTTGGCAGTTGTTGCATTCGTATTTGCACTTTAAATAAATCATTAAATATCAGCTTGAATTCCGCTCACTGTTAACATTTGAATATTGCTTTTTTGGTCTTTGTTCTATTGTTTGGTGCTTCGCATTTATCTCGGCTGTAACACGTGTTCCCAATTCAGGATGTACTTTCCATTTTAAAGCAATCAAACACAAAAAAAAGTTATCCTAGAAAGAATGCGCTCCCAAATTCTGGCTCTCATTACTTGTTCACTCGTTAATGCTTGGGGTAACGATGGTCACTCCACTGTTGGTAACGTGGCCCAGCACTACTTGAATGACCATTCCAAGAATGTTATTGCCTACCTCTTCCCTGAATACAATGGAACTTTGGGAACTTATGATGTTAATATCAGTACCGCTACTCTTGACATTCCTAACTGGGCTGACTTGATTAAAGCAAACAAAAGCTATGCTTGGGCTTACAACCTTCACTTTGTCGATACATTTGATGCTCCCCCATCCAACTGCTCTTATGTCGACGAAAGAGACTGTCCAAATAACCGCTGTGTTACTGGTGCTATCGCCAACTACACCAGACTTGCCTCTTGTGACGCATACACTGGATTGCCAAAGTCTGACTTGCAAAAGGATGCAATCAAGTTCCTTGCTCACTTTTCTGGAGATATTACTCAACCACTCCATGTCTGTAACCGTTCCCTTGGTGGAAATCTCATTAGCCCTGTTACTTTTGATGGCGCTCAATCCAAAGGCAAATGGACCTACAACTTACACTCCATCTGGGACTACTACATTCCAGAAAAGAGAATCAACAACGACTTTGGTGGTGACTTGAAAAAGTTCCAAGAATACCTGGTCGGCAAAATTGATGGCGATTCTTTTGACGAAAAGGTCTCCACTTTCTTGTCTGACAAGGGAATCTACGACTTGACCAAAGTTGGAAACTCCGCCATGGCTGTCGACTGGGCTGTTGACACCAACTTTTATGATTGCTCCAAGGTCTGGGGACCAGTTGATGCTGATGTTAAACAAGACTTTGGTGGTGCTTACTATGAAAGCGTTATTGGAACTGTTGAAAAGCAAATTGCAAAGGGTGGTTATCGTCTTGCAGATCTTTTGAACAAGGCTTTGGCACATTGCAAAGTTCCAACTCAACCACCAGTTCAAACCCAACCTGCTGCTAAAACAACTGCTCCATGTACTACTGCTAATGGAAACAAACCAGCTCCAACCACTGTTGGTGGATACAATGCTGGCAAGGCATATCCTACTTCTACTCCAGCCTATGGAAACAAGCCAATTGCTGCTTCAGCCATGACTTCTTCAGTCTCAATTATGGCTTTGGTTGCTTTATTAGCCGCAATTTAGATAAAGAAAGGTTTCATCATGAACAATTTACATTTTTTTTAAATTTTTTAAATTGTGTATCCGAAATTATAATTCTTTCATTCTTCGTGTTTCTCTACGCGTTCAACCACTCAAAATGCAGCAGCAACCCCAAATGACCACGAATTTCGAGCCTCCTCCAGCTTATGCAACAGATGTACTCAACCCACCTTTGTGGAACGGTCCACCTGGACAGCTTATTCCTTGGTTGGCCAACGGCTCTATTTTAGACAAGTACGCAATTTTTGGAGCAGACAGCCAAGTCCTTCAAATCAACTTATTACCTAATGAAACAGTGGTTTCACAACCAGGAGCGATGCTATACCGCGGAACTGATATTGGCATCAAGACTGGTGTCGGCTCTTGTGGAGATGGTTGCAAAAGACTTATCGGTGGTGAGTCCTTCTTTAGAAACACTTACACCAACAATGGCCAAACAGTTGAAAGTATTGCTGTCAGTCCTGCATACCCTGCAAAGATTATTCCAATCGATTTATCTCGATGTGGGACTATTCTCGCTAAACCTGGTGGTTATATCGCACACATTGGCGAAGTTCACATTTCTTTCCAAACAGTTGGAGTCGGAGCAGGTAAAAAATAGTTAACTTTAGCCTGCTTTGGAGGTAATGGCCTTTGGCTATTAAAGCTATCTGGTACTGGCACAGTGTTTGTTAATGGCGGTGGTTCCGTTATGGAGAAAATCTTGGCTCCTGGCGAGAATTTGCTTGTTTATCATGACGCGCTTGTTGGCTTCAGCGAAACTGCAAAATACGGGATAAAAAGAACTGGAGGTTGTCTAACTTGCTGCTGTGGCCAAGAAGGTCTGTTCAACACAATGATAACCGGCCCTGGTTTGGTAATGGTACAGTCAATGTCCAAAGAACGTTTGGCCAAAGTATTCGCTCCGAAAGGAGGAAGGAACAATGGTAACGCAAATAATGAAAGTGTTAATGTTACAGTCTAAAATACTCCCTAATAAAGATCTTTTCTTTTCAAGTCGCGTTTGTTATTTTAAAATGCAACAGCCTCAAATGTCAACCTTTGGGTTCCAACCACCACCAGCCTATTCAACAGATATCCTCGCTCCACCAGTATGGCAAGGGCCACCTGGCCAAATGACAACCTATCAAGCTTCAGGGTCTATTCATCAAAAGTATGCGATTTTTGGTCACGAAACCCAAGTTCTACAGGTAAACCTATTTCCCGGCGAAAGTGTGGTATCCCAACCTGGCGCCATGTTGTATAGAGGCGAAGGTGTAAATATTTCTACTGGTGTAGGAGGAGTTGGACAAGGATTCAGTCGAATTATGGCCGGAGAATCGTTCTTCAAAAACTCTTATACCAACAGAGGAAAAGGCATGGAAAGTATTGCTATCAGTCCTTCCTTTCCTGCCAAAATCATTCCAATTGATCTTTCACGCAGTGGAACTATATTGGCAAAACACGGTAGCTATATCGCTCACATTGGAAGCGTTAACGTGTCTTTTCAAGTAGTTTCAAATATGATGGCAGGTAATAATCATTTAATTGAGGCTGCTTTGGTGGGAATGGGCTGTTTCTACTTAAACTTGAAGGGAACGGAATTGTGTTCTTGAATGGCGGGGGAAGTGTCATGGAAAAGATTCTTGCTCCTGGAGAAACACTTTTAGCCCACCATGATTCTTTGGTTGGGTTCAGCGCTTCTGTCCAATATGGAGCAAAGAAAATCGGTGACTGTTTAACTTGCTGTTGTGGTGGTGAAGGTTTATTCAATTTTGAGCTGACTGGCCCTGGGTTGGTAATGATTCAATCAATGTCAAAAGAAAGGTTGAAGGCGATTTTCCCTCCTCCACGAAATTCAGGTGGAGAACAGCAAGGTCAACTCCCCGTTTCTCCAGGAAATTAGAACCATAGTAGTTTCTTAATACAATTATTTCCAAAACACTTTATTCTTCATCTTCGAGAACTAGATAATCGAGACTTGCTCTCCCTCTTCCCATTGTGGTAAGATTGACTGCTTCACCTTCACTTCCTTCCAGACTATCAAACACAACTATATCTCCGACCGACAGTTCAACCCAGTCCAGAGATGTAGGTTCAAATTTTTTCTTGACAATAAATCTCTTGCCAATCCTTTCATCAAGAAGCCCGACTTTTTCGTATGGTATTTCCAATTCATGCAAAGAAACGCTTTTCACCAACGGTTTTGAGCTTGAGGCAACAGATGTGTTTGCTTGTACTTCCTGCTGATGTAGTAAATCAGTATTAACTTTGAAATCTCCATCTGAAGTGTATGAATGCACTCGGTTCACTTTTTTACCACGCCAATGTGTTAGTAATGGGACTGCACAGAATATAAAGCCACCTACGACAGCCAAACTAATCGCACAAATCAAAGCAAATCCAGCTGCCGATGTCCAAGTAGAGTTACTCGAAGAGCTAAACTTTTTCTGCATACAGCACGATTCTGTTGGATAATCCCTGCAATACTCGGTAAACAACCCTTTATCTAATAAACCTTTAATTAACGTCACACTTACCGCAACTCACTTGATCCTTCTGCACACCATTAACGCAGGTGGTAGAGTTTGAACACAAGTTGCCGATGCCAAAGATAGCGTTTCTTCGTTGCTCATACATTTCCTTTTCGGTATTGTTTTTAAAGTCATTTGGGCATTTCGTTTTATCATCCAACAGAATAGCCAATGATTCCTGATAGTATTCACAGACATTATTGCAAACTGGTGTCGGTTGCTGGTTGCAGGATTTGGAGTAAATGTACAAGTCAGTCAAGCAAATGAATGAGAGGGCGTATTGAATAGCCTCGCCGTTATACCCGGGACAGTGGAAATAATCGCTCCAAATTTCCTTTTTGTGATCGCCTGCAATTACTTGATTTACATATGAATCCCAGTTTGATTGATCCACTCTGGCTCCATATACTTTCGACAGTATGGTGCTATCAATTGCTCCTGCAAATGGTGCGCAAATGGAATTACTAGAAATTTGAACGCAGTTTGTCATTGGTTGAATTAATGTGGTGTGGTATTTGTAGCTGATTGTTTTTTTGGGGCAAAGTACCCAACATTTGTGGAGGCTAAAGGCAGAGCTGGAAGCACTCGCCAACTAAAAACAGTCAATTATACAACAGCAATCGAATTTATTCTTTTGGAATGGCATAGTAGGATCCCCAGGCTTTCCTTCCTTTTCCCACTCCTTGTGCAATACTAAACACGACTGGGAATATAACCAAAAACACAACCATAAAGAATGCCGCAAGTGCTGCAGAAAACAGGAGCGCAACTATCAATGGCAGAGAGAAATTCGTATTTGCGAAAATGGAAGTTTGAGGGTTGGGAGTTAGGCAACAGGTTATGTTTGGGTTCTTTAAGCAATAGTTTTCTTTAGATCCAACATCTCCACCAAATCCTACATTTAAATTCTAATTACCACAGGTAGAGTTGTCCAAAGCTATCCCTCGTTCGCACTGGTCTTGGCCTTTAAAGTAAGCACCACTAGTAAATAATGTCTTGCATTGGTCCGCGGCACCTTGAACTACCTTTTTTCTGCTTTCAAACTGTGCTTGTTGTTGAGCTGTGATATTGGCAATCGGGGTGGTACATTCTCCCAAGACTATCTGCTTCAAACTGTCGCCATAAGTATCGCAAGAGGCAGAACATAGAGGCGGATACTTTAAAGTGTCGTTCTTTGGTGGGGTATTACAGGCTGCGCTATAGTAAAACAAGTCTGTTAGACAGAGAAAAGTTCTATAGTATTGGATCAGTTCTCCACGATATCCGGTACAACCTAAAAAGTCCGACCATCCAGTACGCATATTAAAAGTACCGCCCGAGTTATCCAGAATCAATTGATTCCAGCTGGATGCTGTGACGAACGATACGTTTGCTTTGGGTCCGAAATACACTTGATTTAATACATTCGTGTCTATGAATGCTCCCTGCGTCCAAGGTGCACAAGCTGTTTGGAGAGATACTGGGACACAAGTTGAAGGTAGGGCCATTTTTAGATTTGCAATTTTCTTGCTGGTTTTATGTTTTGGTCGCGCCACCGAAATGGGGAAACACTGCCCAGTGATGGAACCACTCTGCCTGCCAAAAACCAATTATACCAATCGAAAACAATTCGCCTTGGAGGGTTCTTATTGGCTGCCATGTAATTTTCCTATTTGATTTCGTTGATTGAAAACATGAACGTATCGTACAAACTTGAACAGTCACTATGAATGAAACATTATTTATTTAAAACTACATCAAAGCTTCTCCATTGACTTGACACAAGCCTTTCCTTTGGCATTCGTTACCATGTTTACACAGTCTCCCCAGCCATCATCGCAGACTTCAGTGAATTCAAAAATGTCACCTACACGTACTTGCACTTCGTCAGGTCGCTGTGGATCATAATCATATTTGGCGATATATCGCGTACCTAATTGCACATCTTCAAATGCTAAACTTGAGCGTACCATCTTTAAAAAGCTTTGGCTGGTTTCCACAGGGGATTTTGAAACCTTTTCATAAGTAGCGACAACACCATCTTCGCTAACTGTAGACTTTTTCTTGCTTCTGTATCTGACAACCAACAACAACAACGCACCAACTACACATCCACCAGCTGATAAAATTACAATCAAAGGCAAGTTGACTCCTGAAGATGGTTGATTTGATTCTGAAGCGAGCTTTGATTGTGTATTTTGCATATTGCTTTTCATTTGCAAGCAACAGCTGGAATTACTGTTCTTGCTACAGTATTCATCAACAACTTTCATATTCCCAGCGAAACCACAATAATCAGTGTCGGAAGAGACGCCTTTAATACAGGATGATTTATCTCCAAACATTTTATCCGCATTTTCCTGCTTACAAACTTGTCCTGCGTGGTGTAAAACTTCTCTATGGCCCTGAACTGAACCTGTAGCTGCTGGACATGTAGCTGGATTGCTGAGCATTGTTTCCAAAGCACTTGCATATTTCTCGCACGTATCATCACATAAAGGTGCAATGTTTTTTGCTTGTTCATTGCACTGCATAGAGTAAGTGAAAATGTCTGTCAGACAGACATAACTACGAAGATATTGAATCATTTCTCCATTTAATCCAGAGCATCCGGCCCAACTCTTCCATAGACTAGACTGCTCTTCGCCTCCTGAGGTAGTTTTAATTAATGTTGATTCCCATACATCCGACGAAGATATTTTAACTCCATAAACTTTGGACAGCTCATCCGCATCAATAAATAAATCTTTTGACCATGGATTACACGCCGTTGTTGAACTGATCGATATACAATTTTTGGCTGCAGTTGACAAAATCAAATTGAACAAAAACATTATGGGTGATTTTTCAGGCGCGCTTTTTATTCACCAAAGGCTGAGAAACGAGAGAAACTTGAGGCTGAGCTTGGGAATGTGTTAACCAAAAATAATGGCTGCATCAAGACACTTTCTACATAAAATCATCAGCTGTTAGACTTTATTGTTGCAGAGCTTGTTTTTGGTCAAGCCGGTTCAATGCGGGTGAACTAAATTTGAATTTACAAAGGAATGGAATTTGACAGGCGGTGCACAACCAGCTCCAAATCGGCCATAGATGAGAGCATAAGAGCATGACGTCATTCATATATATTACAAAGGTTTTATTTAAGCTTGGATCCTTCCGCCAATGATAACGACATATGCATGCTAGTCCACCCACTAAAGTACGAATCCCACGACTTGGCATCTTCCACATTTTCATATGTAATTTCAAACACTTCATTATCCAAAAAGTATCTTCTTGATGTTGGAGTGATGGTATCAGTATGGAAATCTTGAAGATTTGTCCTTTTCCACACTTCCCCATCACCTCTTTTCGTAGCTTCTTCATCTTCAAGTGTCAATTTAGTCAATCTGCAGAATGAAACGATATTTTGAGTTTCAGATATCATGCTTCTTGGTTTTGATTCTGAAAAGAAACCGGGTTTGCGGACTATTACAGAAGTACCTGCCACAGATTTTTTTGTTTTCTGGATTTTGTCTTCAGTCTTGCTCTCTGCTGATTTTCCAGTTTTATTGTTGGATGATCTGCCAAAACTTCTCAACGAAACCACGTTTCCTTGCACGCAGTAGCTGATCTTGAGCGAGAAGGAAGAAACCAAATTGAATATTAGCAGGTAAAATTCAGCAATCATTTTTACACCCGCCTTGAGTCTGTAGCCTAATCCTTGAGTAAGCAAAATTGAAATAGCGAATAATACAATCTACATTAACAAAAGCGTACAATTACAGCGTTGTAGATTGCTATGGTGATTACTTTAGTTTCGCTGTACTTTGAAGGAACGTTTCTCGTTTTAAAGGCTATCAATAGATTGAGTAGTAGTATAGCTGCACTATAGGTGGCAAGAGCACCCACCATTCCACTTTGGTAAGAAAGTGAGGTTGAAGAACAGGTCCAAGCATAAACCCCTTTAACTACCGCCAGCGCAGCAGGTTTGGGGGCATCTTGAGCATTCCAAATCGCAATTATAATAGATGACGGGATAGCGAAAACAACCCCGATACCAATAGTAGCAGAAGTACTAAAGATATACTTTGTTGGATTTGTAAAAATCATGTACAGTCTATAATTCTTCATAAACATTAATCCATAGTAGACTGCAAAACATAGTGGTAAAATTACAGAATCTGCAGTACAAGTAGCTATCGTTGGTTTTCCGACCATAGTCAGCAGGTCAAACCATGCAACAAAGATACAGAATTGCATTGCAAATCCCACAAATACATCTGATGCTCTGATCATTGGGTGATTTCGGTAAATTAATGTTCCGATTAATGTTGCTAGACTAAAAATAATACCTATCAAGAATAAGATGATTGCCAGGATACCTAGTCCGTCACCGCTGGTTTGTAAATAGTCAGCTACAGTTGTTGGGTCGATTGCGTCCGCTGGCTTGTAATTGGCTCCTCCTGGATAGTAGTATGGCTGGATTTGGTATTCTGCGCCATTCGACCACTTTGATACTTGGACAAGACTGGCGTCTGCCTGAACATTCATAATCGCGTA